>JANJXV010000331.1:187500-190000 GCA_024803745.1 Megascapheus bottae | reverse complement strand
AGGGTAAGGGTAAGTGTTAGGGTTAGGGTTAGGGTTAGGATAAGAGTAAGGGTTAGGTTTAGGGTTAGGTTTAGGGGTTAGGGTTAGGGTTAGGGTAAGGGTAAGGTTTAGGGTTAGGGTTAGGCTTAGGGTTAGTGTTAGGTTTAGGGTTAGGGTTAGGGTAAGGGAAAGGGTTAGGGTTAGGTTTAGGGTTAAGGTTAGGGTTAGTGTTAGGGTTAGGGTTAAGTTTAGGGTTAGGTTAAGGGTTAGGGTTAGGGTTAAGGTAAGGGTTAGGGTTAGGTTTAGGGTAAGGGTTAGGGTTAGGTTTAGGGTAAGGGTAAGGTTTATGGTTAGGGTTAGTGTTAGGTTTAGGGTAAGGGTAAGGTTTAGGGTTAGGGTTAGGTTTAGGCTTAGGGTTAGGGTTAGGGTAAGGTTTAGGGTTAGGGTTAGGGTTAGCGTTAGGGTAAGGGTAGGGGTTAGGGTTAGGGTTAGGCTTAGGGTAAGGGTAAAGGTTAGGGTTAGGGTTAGGGTTAGGTTTAGGGTTAGGGTAAGGGTAAAGGTTATGGTTAGGGTTAACCTTAAAGTTAAGGTTACTGTTACGGTTAGAGTTAGGGTAAGGGCAATTGATAGGGTTAGGTTTTGTGTTAGGTTTAGGGTTAGGGTTTGGGAAAGGGTTAGGGTTAGGGGAAGGTTTAAGGTTAGGGTTAGGGTTAGGGTTAGAGTTAGGTTTAGGGTTAGGGTAAGGGTAAGGGTTAGGGTTAGGATTAGGATTAGGGTTAGGTTAAGGGTTAGGGTTAGGGGTTAGGGTTAGGTTGAGGGTTAGAGTAAGGGTTATGGTTAGGGTTAGGGTTAGGGTAAGAATTAGGGTTAGGGTTAGGTTTAGGGTAATTGTTAGGGTTTGGGTTAGGGTTAAGGATAGGGTTAGAGTTAGGTTTATTGTTAGGGTTAGAGTAAGGGTAAGGGTTAGGTTTAGGTTAAGGGTAATGGTTAAGGTTAGGATTAGTGTTAGGGTTAGGGTAAGGGTTAGGGTTAGGGTAAGATTTAGGGTTTCGTTTAGGGTAAGGGTAAGTGTTAGTGTTAGGGTTAAGGTTAGGTTTAGTGTTGGGGTTAAGGTTAGGTTTAGGGTAAGGGTTAGGTTTAGGTTTAGGGTTAGGGTTAGGGTTAGGTTTAGGATTAGGGTTAGGGTTAGGGTGAGGGTATGTGTTATGGTTAGGTTTAGAGTTAGGTTTAGGGTTTGGGTTAGGGTAAGGGTAAGGGTTAGGGGTATTGTTAGGTTTAGTGTTAAGGTTAGGGTTAGGGTTAGGGTTATGGTTCGGGTTAGGTTTACGGTTAGGGTTAGGTTAAGGATAAGGTTTAGTGTTAGAGTTAGGGTTAGGGTTAGGGAAAGGGTAAGGGTTAGGCTTAGGGTTAGGGTTAAGTTTAGTGTTAGGGTTAGGGTAAGGGTTAGGGTTAGGGTTAGGTTTAGCATTACAGTTATTGTTAGGGTTAGGGTAAGGGGAAGGATTAGGGTTAGGGTTAGGGTTAAGGGTTACGGTTAGTGTTAGGTTTAGGGTTAGGGTTAGTGTTAGCGTTAAGGTTAGGGTTAGGGTTAGGGTAAGGGTAAGGGTAAGGGTTAGTTTAGGGTTAGGGTTAGGGTTACGGTAAGGGTTAGGTTTCGGGTTAGGGTTAGGTTTAGGGGTAGGGTTAGGGATAGGGTAAGAGTAAGGGTTAGGTTTAAGCTTAGAGTTAGGGTTAGGGTTAGGGTTAGGATAAGGTTAAGTGTTAGGGTTAGGTTTAGGGTTAGGGTTAGGGTAAGAGGAAGGGTTAGGTTTAGGGTTAAGCTTAGGTTTAGCGTTAGGGTTAGGGTTAGGGAAATTATAAGGGTTAGGGTTAAGGTTAGGTTTATGTTTAGGGGTAGTGTTAAGTTTAGGGTTAGGGTTAGGGTAAGGGTAAGGGTTATGGTTAGGATTAGGGTTAGGGTTGGGGTAAGGGTTAGGGTTAGGGTTAGGTATAGGGTTAGGGTTAGGGTAAGGGTAAGGGTAAGTGTAAGGGTTAGTTTTAGGGTCAGGGTTAGGGTTAGGGTAAGGGTAAGGGTTAGGTTTAGGGTTAGGGTTAGGGTTAGGTTTAGGATAAGGGTTAGGGTAAGGGTTAGGGTTAGGGTTAGGATAACGGTTAGGGTTAGGGTGAGTGTTGGGATAAGTTTTAGGGTTAGGGTTAGGGTCACGGGTAGGGTAAGCGTTAGGATTAAGGTTAGGGTTAGGGTAAGGGTTAGGGTTAGGGTTAGGTTTAGGTTTAGGGTTAGGGTTAGGGTTAGGGCAAGGGTAAGCGTTAGGGTAAGATTAGGGTTAGGGTTAGTTTTAGGGTTAGGGTTAGGGTGAGGGTAAGGTTAAGTGTTAGGGTTAGGATTAGGGTTATGTTTAGGGTAAGGGTTAGTGTTAGGGTTAGGGTTATGTTTAGGGTTAGGTTTAGGGTAAGGGTAAGGGTTAGGGTTATTGTTAGGGTTAGGTTTAGTGTTGGGGTTAAGTTTAGGGTTAGGGTAAGG
>JANJXV010000331.1:72500-182500 GCA_024803745.1 Megascapheus bottae | reverse complement strand
GGTAGGGGTTAGGGTTAGGGTAAGTGTTAGGGTTAGGGTTAGGGTTAGGATAAGAGTAAGGGGTAGGGTTAGGGTTAGGTTTAGGGGTTAGGGTTAGGGTTAGGGTAAGGTTAAGGTTTAGGGTTAGTGTTAGGCTTAGGGTTAGTGTTAGGTTTAGGGTTAGGGTAAGGGAAAGGGTTAGGGTTAGGTTTAGGGTTAAGGTTAGGGTTAGTGTTAGGGTTAGAGTTAGGTTTAGGGTTAGGTTAAGGGTTAGGGTTAGGGTTAAGGTAAGGGTTAGGGTTAGGTTTAGGGTAAGGGTTAGTGTTAGATTTAGGGTAAGGGTAAGGTTTATGGTTAGGGTTAGGGTTAGGTTTAGGGTAAGCGTAAGGTTTAGGGTTAGGGTTAGGTTTTTTTTTAGGGTTAGGTTGAGAGTAAGGGTTAGAGTTAGGGTTAGGATTAGGTTTAGGGGAAGGGTTAGGGTTAGGTTTAGGGTAAGGATAAGGTTTAGGGTTAGGGTTAGGTTTTGGGTAGGGTAAGGGTAAGGGTTACGTTTAGGGTTGGGGTTAGGGTTAGGTAAGGGTTAGGGTAAGTGTAAGGGTTAGGGTTAGGGTTAGATTTAGGGTTAGGGTTAGGGTTAGGGTTAGGGATAGGGTAGGGGTTTGTGTAAGGGTAAGTGTTAGGGTTAGGTTTAGGGTTAGGATAAGGGTAAGGGTTAGGGTTAGGTTTAGGCTTAGGGTTAGGGTAAGGATAAGGGTTAGGGTTATGGTTAGGGTAAGGGTTAGGGTTAGGGTTAGGGTTAGGGTTAGGGTAGGCGTTAGGGTAATGGTAAGGGTTAGGGTTAGGGTTAGGGTTAGGGTTATGGTTAGAGATAGGTATAGCTTTGGGGTTAAGGTTAGGGTTAGGTTTAGGGTAAGGGTAAGGTTTAGGGTTCGGGTTAGGGTTAGGCTTAGGATAAGGGTAAAGGTTAGGGTTAGGGTTAGGTTTAGGTTTAGGGTTCGGGTAAGGGTAAGGGTTAGGGTTAGGGTTAGGATTAGGGTTAGGTTAAGGGTTAGGGTTAGGGGTTAGGGTTAGGGTGAGGGTTAGAGTAAGGATTCGGGTTAGGGTTAGGGTTAGGGTAAGGATTAGGGTTAGGGTTAGGTTTAGGGTAAGTGTTAGGGTTAGGGTTAGGGATAAGGATAGGGTTAGGGTTAGGATTATTGTTAGGGTTAGAGTAAGGGTAAGGGTTACGGTTAGGTTTAGGTTAAGGGTAATGGTTAAGGTTAGGATTAGGGTTAGGGTTAGGGTAAGGGTTAGGGTTAGGGTTAGGGTTAGGGTTAGATATAGGTATAGCTTTGGCTTTAAGGTTAGGGTTAGGGTTAGGGTATGGGTAAGTGTTAGAGTTAGGGTTAGGGTTAAGGTTAGGGTAAGTGTTAGGGTTAGGGTTAGGGTTAGAGTTAGGGTATGTTTAAGGGTTAGGGTTAGGTTTAGGTGTTACAGTTATGGTTAGGGTTAGGGTTAGGTTTAGGGTTAGGGTTAGGGTAAGGTTAAGAGTTAGGTTTAGGGTTAGGGTTCGTGTTAGGTTTAGGGTTAGGTTTTGGGTAAGGGTAAGGGTTAGGGTTAGGGTTTGGGTTAGGGTTAAGTTTAGGGTTGGGGTTAGGGTTAGGATTAGGTTTAGGGTTAGAGTTAGGGTTAGGGTAAGGGTTATTGAAAGGGTAAGGGTTAAGGTTAGGTTTTGGGTTAGGGTAAGGATTAGGGTTAGGGTTAGGGTGAGGGTAAGGGTTAGTGTTATGGTTAGCATTAAGGTTAGGGTTACGGCAAGGTTAAGGGTTAGGTTTAGGGTTAGGGTTACGGTTAGGGTTAGGGGTTATGGTTAGGGTTAAGTTCAGGGTTAGGGTTATGGTAAGGATAAGAGTTAGGCTTAGGGATAAGGTTAGGGTTCGGATTAGGTTTAGGGTTAGGATTAGGGTAAGGGTTAGGGCTAAGGTTAGGGTTAGTCTTAGGTTTAGGATTATGGTTGGGATTAGGGTAAGGGTAAGGGTTAGGGTTAGGATTAGAGTTAGGGTTAGGGCAAGGGTTAGGGTTAGGGTTAGGGTTAGCGTTAGGGTAAGGGTAGGGGTTAGGGTTAGGGTTAGGCTTAGGGTAAGGGTAAAGGTTAGGGTTAGGGTTAGGGTTAAGGTTAAGGTTGGGATTAGGGTTAGGGTTAGGGATAGAGCAAGGGTTAGGGTTAGGGGAAGGTTTAAGGTTAGGGTTAGGGTTAGAGTTAGGTTTAGGGTTAGGTTAAGGGTAAGGGTTAGGGTTAGGATTAGGATTAGGGTTAGGTTAAGGGTTAGGGTTAGGTTTAGGATAAGGGTTAGGGTTAGGTTTAGGGTAAGGGTAAGGTTTATGGTTAGGGTTAGGGTTTGGTTTAGGGTAAGCTTAAGGGTTAGGGTTAGGGTTAGGATTAGGGTTAGTGTAAGTGTAAGGGTTAGGGTTATTGTTAGAGTTAGGGTAAGGGTTAGGGTTAGGGTTAGGGTAGGGGTTAGGGTAAGGGTAAGTGTTAGGGTTAGGGTTAGGGTTAGGATAAGAGTAAGGGTTAGGTTTAGGGTTAGGTTTAGTGGTTAGGGTTAGGGTTAGGGTAAGGGTAAGGTTTAGGGTTAGGGTTAGGCTTAGGGTTAGTGTTAGGTTTAGGGTTAGGGTTAGGGTAAGGGAAAGGGTTAGGGTTAGGTTTAGGGTTAAGGTTAGGGTTAGTGTTAGGGTTAGGGTTAAGTTTAGGGTTAGGTTAAGGGTTAGGGTTAGGGTTAAGGTAAGGGTTAGGGTTAGGTTTAGGGTAAGGGTTAGGGTTAGGTTTAGGGTAAGGGTAAGGTTTATGGTTAGGGTTATGGTTAGGTTTAGGGTAAGGGTAAGGTTTAGGGTTAGGGTTAGGTTTAGGCTTAGGGTTAGTGTTAGGGTAAGGTTTAGGGTTAGGGTTAGGGTTAGTGTTAGGGTAAGGGTAGGGGTTAGGGTTAGGGTTAGGCTTAGGGTAAGGGTAAAGGTTAGGGTTAGGGTTAGGGTTAGGGTTAGGGTTAGGGTAAGGGTAAAGGTTAGGGTTAGGGTTAACCTTAAGGTTAAGGTTACTGTTACGGTTAGAGTTAGGGTAAGGGCAATTGTTAGGGTTAGGTTTTGTGTTAGGTTTAGGGTTAGGGTTAGGGAAAGGGTTAGGGTTAGGGGACGGTTTAAGGTTAGGGTTAGAGTTAGGGTTAGAGTTAGGTTTAGGGTTAGGGTAAGGGTAAGGGTTAGGGTTAGGATTAGGATTAGGGTTAGGTTAAGGGTTAGGGTTAGGGGTTAGGGTTAGGGTGAGGGTTAGAGTAAGGGTTATGGTTAGGGTTAGGGTTAGGGTAAGGATTAGGGTTAGGGTTAGGTTTAGGGTAATTGTTAGGGTTAGGGTTAGGGTTAAGGATAGGGTTAGGGTTAGGTTTATTGTTAGGGTTAGAGTAAGGGTAAGGGTTAGGTTTAGGTCAAGGGTAATGGTTAAGGTTAGGATTAGTGTTAGGGTTAGGGTAAGGGTTAGGGTTAGGGTAAGATTTAGGGTTTCGTTTAGGGTAAGGGTAAGTGTTAGTGTTAGGGTTAAGGTTAGGTTTAGTGTTGGGGTTAAGGTTAGGTTTAGGGTAAGGGTTAGGTTTAGGTTTAGGGTTAGGGTTAGGGTTAGGTTTAGGATTAGGGTTAGGGTTAGGGTGAGGGTATGTGTTATGGTTAGGTTTAGAGTTAGGTTTAGGGTTTGGGTTAGGGTAAGGGTAAGGGTTAGGGGTATTGTTAGGTTTAGTGTTAAGGTTAGGGTTAGGGTTAGGGTTATGGTTCAGGTTAGGTTTACGGTTAGGGTTAGGTTAAGGATAAGGTTTAGTGTTAGAGTTAGGATTAGGGTTAGGGAAAGTGTAAGGGTTAGGCTTAGGGTTAGGGTTAAGTTTAGTGTTAGGGTTAGGGTAAGGGTTAGGGTTAGGGTTAGGTTTAGCATTACAGTTAGTGTTAGGGTTAGGGTAAGGGGAAGGATTAGGGTTAGGGTTAGGGTTAAGGGTTACGGTTAGTGTTAGGTTTAGGGTTAGGGTTAGTGTTAGGGTTAAGGTTAGGGTTAGGGTTAGGGTAAGGGTAAGGGTAAGGGTTAGTTTAGGGTTAGGGTTAGGGTTACGGTAAGGGTTAGGTTTCGGGTTAGGGTTAGGTTTAGGGTTAGGGTTAGGGATAGGGTAAGAGTAAGGGTTAGGGTTAAGCTTAGAGTTAGGGTTAGGGTTAGGGTTAGGATAAGGTTAAGTGTTAGGTTTAGGTTTAGGGTTAGGGTTAGGGTAAGAGTAAGGGTTAGGTTTAGGGGTAAGCTTAGGTTTAGCGTTAGGGTTAGGGTTAGGGAAATTATAAGGGTTAGGGTTAAGGTTAGGTTTATGTTTAGGGGTAGTGTTAAGTTTAGGGTTAGGGTTAGGGTAAGGGTAAGGGTTATGGTTAGGATTAGGGTTAGGGTTGGGGTAAGGGTTAGGGTTAGGTATAGGGTTAGGGTTAGGGTAAGGGTAAGGGTAAGGGTAAGGGTTAGTTTTAGGGTCAGGGTTAGGGTTAGGGTAAGGGTAAGGGTTAGGTTTAGGGTTAGGGTTAGGGTTAGGTTTAGGGTAAGGGTTAGGGTAAGGGTTAGCGTTAGGGTTAGGATAAGGGTTAGGGTTAGGGTGAGTGTTGGGATAAGTGTTAGGGTTAGGGTTAGGGTCACGGGTAGGGTAAGCGTTAGGATTAAGGTTAGGGTTAGGGTAAGGGTTAGGGTTAGGGTTAGGTTTAGGGTTAGGGTTAGGGTTAGGGTAAGGGTAAGGGTTAGGGTAAGATTAGGGTTAGGGTTAGTTTTAGGGTTAGGGTTAGGGTGAGGGTAAGGGTAAGTGTTAGGATTAGGATTAGGGTTATGTTTGGGGTAAGGGTTAGGGTTAGGGTTAGGGTTATGTTTAGGGTAAGGGTAAGGGTTAGGGTTATTGTTAGGTTTAGGTTTAGTGTTGGGGTTAAGTTTAGGGTAAGGGTCAGGGTTAGGTTTAGGCTTAGGGTTAGGTGTAGGCTTAGGGTTAGGGTAAGGGCAAGGGTAAGGCTTAGGGTTAAGGTTAGGGTTAGGGTTAGGGTTAGGGTTAGGTTTAGGGTTAGGGTTAGGGTAAGGGTAAGGGTTAGTGTTACGGTTAGGGTTAGGGTTAAGGTTAGGGTTAGGGTTATGGTTAGGGATAGGTTAAAGGTTAGGGTTAGGTTGGGGTAAGGTTATGTGTTAGGGTTTGGGTTGGGTTTAAGGTAAGGGTAAGAGTTAGGATTAGGGTTAGGGATAGGTTTATTGTAAGGGTTAGCGTTAGGTTTAGGGTAAGGGTAAGGTTTGGGGTTAGGGTTAGGGATAGGGTAAGGGTAAGGGTTAGGGTTAGGGTTAGGGTTAGGGTAAGGGTTAGGGTTAGGGTTAGGTTTAGGGTTAGGGTTAGGATGAGGTTAAGGGTAAGGGTTAGGGTTAAGGTTAGGGTTAGGGTTAGGTTTAGGGTTAGGGTTATGATAAGGGTAAGGGTTAGGGTTAGGTTTAGGGTTAGGGTTAGGGTAAGGGTAAGGGTTAGGTTTAGAGTTGAGCTTAGGTTTAGCGTTAGGGTAAGGGTAAGGGTTAGGGAAATTATAATGTTTAGGTTAAGGTTAGGGTTAGAGTTAGGGATAGTGATAATTTTAGGGTTAGGGTTAGGGTAAGATTTAGGGTTAGGGTTAGGTATAGGGTTAGGGTTAGGGTAAGGGTAAGGGTTAGGTTTAGGGTTAGGGTTATTGGTAGGGTAAAGGTAAGGGTTAGGGTTACGGTTAGGATAAGGGTACGGGTTAGGGTTAGGTTTTGGGTAAGGGTTAGAGTAAGGATTAGGGTTAGGGTTAGCGTAAGGGTTAGGGTTAGGGTGAGTGTTAGGATAAGTGTTAGGGTTAGGGTTAGGTTCACGGTTAGGGTAAGTGTTAGGATTAGGGTTAGGGTTAGGGTAAGATTAGGGTTAGGGTTAGGTTTAGGTTAAGGGTAAGTGTTAGGGTTAGGGTAAGGGTTAGGTTTAGAGGTTAGGATTAGTGTTAGTGTTAGGTTGAGTGTTAGGGTTAGGGTTAGGGTAAGGATAAGTGTTAGGGTTAGGGTTAGGGTTAGGGTTAGGGTGAGGATAAGGGTAAGGGTTAGGGTTACGGTTAGGTTACGGTTAGGTGTTAGGGTTAGTGTTAGGTTAAGGGTTAGAGTTAGGGTTAGGGTTAGGGTTAGGATAAGGTTTAGGGTTAGGGTTAGGGTAAGGGTAATTGTTATGGGTAGAGTTAGGGTTAGGTTTAGGGTGAGGATACGGGTAAGGGTTAGGGTTAGGGGTTAGAGTTAGTGTTCGGTTTAGGGTTAGGGTTAGGGTAAAGATAAGAGTTAGGGTTAGGGTTAGGGTAAGTGTTAGGGTAAGGGTTAGGGTTAGTGTTATGGTAAGGGTAAGTGTGAGGGTTAGGGTTAGTGTTATGATTAGGGTTAGGGTAAGGGTTAGGGTTAGGGTTAGGGTTAGGGTAAGTGATAGGGTAAGGGTTAGGGTAAGGGTTAGGGTAAGGGTGAGGATAAGGGTTAGAGTTTAGGTTAGGGCTAGAGTTAGGGTTAGGTTTAAAGTTAGGGTTAGGGTGAGGGCAAGGTTAAGGTTTAGGGTTAGGTTTAGGGTTAGGGTTAGGGTAAAGGTAAGGGTTAGGGTTAGTGTTAGGATTAGGTTTAGCGTTAGGGTTAGGGTAAAGTTAAGGGTTAGGGTTAGGGTAAGGGTAAGGTTTATGGTTAGGGTTAGGGTTAGGTTTAGGGTAAGGGTAAGGTTTAGGGTTAGGGTTAGGTTTAGGCTTAGGGTTAGGGTAAGGATAAGGGTTAGGGTTATGGTTAGGGTAAGGGTTAGGGTTAGGGTTAGGGTTAGGGTTAGGGTAGGCGTTAGGGTAATGGTAAGGGTTAGGGTTAGGGTTAGGGTTAGGTTTAGGGTTAGGGTAAGGGTAAGGGTTAGGGTTAGGGTTAGGGTTAGGTTTAGGATAAGGGTTAGGGTTAGGTTTAGGGTAAGGGTAAGGTTTACGGTTAGGGTTAGGGTTTGGGTTAGGGTAAGCTTAAGGGTTAGGGTTAGGGTTAGGATTAGGGTTAGGGTAAGTGTAAGGGTTAGGGTTATTGTTAGAGTTAGGGTAAGGGTTAGGGTTAGGGTTAGGGTTAGGGTTAGGGTTAGGGTTAGGGTAAGGTTTAGGGTTAGGGTTAGGTTTAGGCTTAGGGTTAGTGTTAGGGTAAGGTTTAGGGTTAGGGTTAGGGTTAGTGTTAGGGTAAGGGTAGGGGTTAGGGTTAGGGTTAGGCTTAGGGTAAGGGTAAAGGTTAGGGTTAGGGTTAGGGTTAGGGTTAGGGTTAGGGTAAGGGTAAAGGTTAGGGTTAGGGTTAACCTTAAGGTTAAGGTTACTGTTACGGTTAGAGTTAGGGTAAGGGCAATTGTTAGGGTTAGGTTTTGTGTTAGGTTTAGGGTTAGGGTTAGGGAAAGGGTTAGGGTTAGGGGACGGTTTAAGGTTAGGGTTAGAGTTAGGGTTAGAGTTAGGTTTAGGGTTAGGGTAAGGGTAAGGGTTAGGGTTAGGATTAGGATTAGGGTTAGGTTAAGGGTTAGGGTTAGGGGTTAGGGTTAGGGTGAGGGTTAGAGTAAGGGTTATGGTTAGGGTTAGGGTTAGGGTAAGGATTAGGGTTAGGGTTAGGTTTAGGGTAATTGTTAGGGTTAGGGTTAGGGTTAAGGATAGGGTTAGGGTTAGGTTTATTGTTAGGGTTAGAGTAAGGGTAAGGGTTAGGTTTAGGTCAAGGGTAATGGTTAAGGTTAGGATTAGTGTTAGGGTTAGGGTAAGGGTTAGGGTTAGGGTAAGATTTAGGGTTTCGTTTAGGGTAAGGGTAAGTGTTAGTGTTAGGGTTAAGGTTAGGTTTAGTGTTGGGGTTAAGGTTAGGTTTAGGGTAAGGGTTAGGTTTAGGTTTAGGGTTAGGGTTAGGGTTAGGTTTAGGATTAGGGTTAGGGTTAGGGTGAGGGTATGTGTTATGGTTAGGTTTAGAGTTAGGTTTAGGGTTTGGGTTAGGGTAAGGGTAAGGGTTAGGGGTATTGTTAGGTTTAGTGTTAAGGTTAGGGTTAGGGTTAGGGTTATGGTTCAGGTTAGGTTTACGGTTAGGGTTAGGTTAAGGATAAGGTTTAGTGTTAGAGTTAGGATTAGGGTTAGGGAAAGTGTAAGGGTTAGGCTTAGGGTTAGGGTTAAGTTTAGTGTTAGGGTTAGGGTAAGGGTTAGGGTTAGGGTTAGGTTTAGCATTACAGTTAGTGTTAGGGTTAGGGTAAGGGGAAGGATTAGGGTTAGGGTTAGGGTTAAGGGTTACGGTTAGTGTTAGGTTTAGGGTTAGGGTTAGTGTTAGGGTTAAGGTTAGGGTTAGGGTTAGGGTAAGGGTAAGGGTAAGGGTTAGTTTAGGGTTAGGGTTAGGGTTACGGTAAGGGTTAGGTTTCGGGTTAGGGTTAGGTTTAGGGTTAGGGTTAGGGATAGGGTAAGAGTAAGGGTTAGGGTTAAGCTTAGAGTTAGGGTTAGGGTTAGGGTTAGGATAAGGTTAAGTGTTAGGTTTAGGTTTAGGGTTAGGGTTAGGGTAAGAGTAAGGGTTAGGTTTAGGGGTAAGCTTAGGTTTAGCGTTAGGGTTAGGGTTAGGGAAATTATAAGGGTTAGGGTTAAGGTTAGGTTTATGTTTAGGGGTAGTGTTAAGTTTAGGGTTAGGGTTAGGGTAAGGGTAAGGGTTATGGTTAGGATTAGGGTTAGGGTTGGGGTAAGGGTTAGGGTTAGGTATAGGGTTAGGGTTAGGGTAAGGGTAAGGGTAAGGGTAAGGGTTAGTTTTAGGGTCAGGGTTAGGGTTAGGGTAAGGGTAAGGGTTAGGTTTAGGGTTAGGGTTAGGGTTAGGTTTAGGGTAAGGGTTAGGGTAAGGGTTAGCGTTAGGGTTAGGATAAGGGTTAGGGTTAGGGTGAGTGTTGGGATAAGTGTTAGGGTTAGGGTTAGGGTCACGGGTAGGGTAAGCGTTAGGATTAAGGTTAGGGTTAGGGTAAGGGTTAGGGTTAGGGTTAGGTTTAGGGTTAGGGTTAGGGTTAGGGTAAGGGTAAGGGTTAGGGTAAGATTAGGGTTAGGGTTAGTTTTAGGGTTAGGGTTAGGGTGAGGGTAAGGGTAAGTGTTAGGATTAGGATTAGGGTTATGTTTGGGGTAAGGGTTAGGGTTAGGGTTAGGGTTATGTTTAGGGTAAGGGTAAGGGTTAGGGTTATTGTTAGGTTTAGGTTTAGTGTTGGGGTTAAGTTTAGGGTAAGGGTCAGGGTTAGGTTTAGGCTTAGGGTTAGGTGTAGGCTTAGGGTTAGGGTAAGGGCAAGGGTAAGGCTTAGGGTTAAGGTTAGGGTTAGGGTTAGGGTTAGGGTTAGGTTTAGGGTTAGGGTTAGGGTAAGGGTAAGGGTTAGTGTTACGGTTAGGGTTAGGGTTAAGGTTATGGTTAGGGTTATGGTTAGGGATAGGTTAAAGGTTAGGGTTAGGTTGGGGTAAGGTTATGTGTTAGGGTTTGGGTTGGGTTTAAGGTAAGGGTAAGAGTTAGGATTAGGGTTAGGGATAGGTTTATTGTAAGGGTTAGCGTTAGGTTTAGGGTAAGGGTAAGGTTTGGGGTTAGGGTTAGGGATAGGGTAAGGGTAAGGGTTAGGGTTAGGGTTAGGGTTAGGGTAAGGGTTAGGGTTAGGGTTAGGTTTAGGGTTAGGGTTAGGATGAGGTTAAGGGTAAGGGTTAGGGTTAAGGTTAGGGTTAGGGTTAGGTTTAGGGTTAGGGTTATGATAAGGGTAAGGGTTAGGGTTAGGTTTAGGGTTAGGGTTAGGGTAAGGGTAAGGGTTAGGTTTAGAGTTGAGCTTAGGTTTAGCGTTAGGGTAAGGGTAAGGGTTAGGGAAATTATAATGTTTAGGTTAAGGTTAGGGTTAGAGTTAGGGATAGTGATAATTTTAGGGTTAGGGTTAGGGTAAGATTTAGGGTTAGGGTTAGGTATAGGGTTAGGGTTAGGGTAAGGGTAAGGGTTAGGTTTAGGGTTAGGGTTATTGGTAGGGTAAAGGTAAGGGTTAGGGTTACGGTTAGGATAAGGGTACGGGTTAGGGTTAGGTTTTGGGTAAGGGTTAGAGTAAGGATTAGGGTTAGGGTTAGCGTAAGGGTTAGGGTTAGGGTGAGTGTTAGGATAAGTGTTAGGGTTAGGGTTAGGTTCACGGTTAGGGTAAGTGTTAGGATTAGGGTTAGGGTTAGGGTAAGATTAGGGTTAGGGTTAGGTTTAGGTTAAGGGTAAGTGTTAGGGTTAGGGTAAGGGTTAGGTTTAGAGGTTAGGATTAGTGTTAGTGTTAGGTTGAGTGTTAGGGTTAGGGTTAGGGTAAGGATAAGTGTTAGGGTTAGGGTTAGGGTTAGGGTTAGGGTGAGGATAAGGGTAAGGGTTAGGGTTACGGTTAGGTTACGGTTAGGTGTTAGGGTTAGTGTTAGGTTAAGGGTTAGAGTTAGGGTTAGGGTTAGGGTTAGGATAAGGTTTAGGGTTAGGGTTAGGGTAAGGGTAATTGTTATGGGTAGAGTTAGGGTTAGGTTTAGGGTGAGGATACGGGTAAGGGTTAGGGTTAGGGGTTAGAGTTAGTGTTCGGTTTAGGGTTAGGGTTAGGGTAAAGATAAGAGTTAGGGTTAGGGTTAGGGTAAGTGTTAGGGTAAGGGTTAGGGTTAGTGTTATGGTAAGGGTAAGTGTGAGGGTTAGGGTTAGTGTTATGATTAGGGTTAGGGTAAGGGTTAGGGTTAGGGTTAGGGTTAGGGTAAGTGATAGGGTAAGGGTTAGGGTAAGGGTTAGGGTAAGGGTGAGGATAAGGGTTAGAGTTTAGGTTAGGGCTAGAGTTAGGGTTAGGTTTAAAGTTAGGGTTAGGGTGAGGGCAAGGTTAAGGTTTAGGGTTAGGTTTAGGGTTAGGGTTAGGGTAAAGGTAAGGGTTAGGGTTAGTGTTAGGATTAGGTTTAGCGTTAGGGTTAGGGTAAAGTTAAGGGTTAGGGTTAGGGTAAGGGTAAGGTTTATGGTTAGGGTTAGGGTTAGGTTTAGGGTAAGGGTAAGGTTTAGGGTTAGGGTTAGGTTTAGGCTTAGGGTTAGGGTAAGGATAAGGGTTAGGGTTATGGTTAGGGTAAGGGTTAGGGTTAGGGTTAGGGTTAGGGTTAGGGTAGGCGTTAGGGTAATGGTAAGGGTTAGGGTTAGGGTTAGGGTTAGGTTTAGGGTTAGGGTAAGGGTAAGGGTTAGGGTTAGGGTTAGGGTTAGGTTTAGGATAAGGGTTAGGGTTAGGTTTAGGGTAAGGGTAAGGTTTACGGTTAGGGTTAGGGTTTGGGTTAGGGTAAGCTTAAGGGTTAGGGTTAGGGTTAGGATTAGGGTTAGGGTAAGTGTAAGGGTTAGGGTTATTGTTAGAGTTAGGGTAAGGGTTAGGGTTAGGGTTAGGGTTAGGGTAGGGGTTAGGGTAAGCGTAAGTGTTAGGGTTAGGATTAGAGTTAGGATAAGAGTAAGGGGTAGGGTTAGGGTTAGGTTTAGGGGTTAGGGTTAGGGTTAGGTTAAGGGTTACGGTTAGGGTTAAGGTAAGGGTTAGGGTTAGGTTTAGGGTAAGGGTTAGGGTTAGATTTAGGGTAAGGGTAAAGTGTATGGTTAGGGTTAGGGTTAGGTTTAGGGTAAGCGTAAGGTTTAGGGTTAGGGTTAGGGTTAGGCTTAGGGTTAGGGTAAGGATAAGGGTTAGGGTATGGTTAGGGTAAGGGTTAGGGTTAGGGTTAGGGTTAGGGTTAGGGTAAGGGTAAGGTTTAGGGTTAGGGTAAGGTTTAGGGTTAGGTTTAGGATTAGGGTAAGGGTTAGGTTAGGGTAGGGTTAGGGTTAGTGTTAGGGTTAGGGTTAGGGTTAGGGTAAGGGTAATGGTTAGGGTAAGGTTAGGGTTAGGGTTAGAGTTAGGGTTAGGGTAAGGATTAGGGTTAGGCGTAGGGTTAGGGTTAAGGTTAGGGTTAGGGTTACGGTAAGAGTAAGGGTTAGGGTTAGGGTGAAGGTTAGGGGTTAGGGTTAGGGTTAGGGTTAAGGTTAGGGTTAGGGTAAGGTAAGGGTGAAGGTTAGGGTTAGGGTTAGGGTTAGTGGTAGTGTTAGGGTTAGGTTTAGGGTTAGCGAAAGGGTATGTGTTAGGGTTAGTTTTAGGGTTAGGGTTAGGGTTAGGGTTAGGGTTAGGGTAAGGGTTAGGGTTAGGGTTAGTGTAAGAGTAAGGGTTAGGGTTAGGATTAGGGTTAAGTGTTAGGGTAAGGGTTAGGCTTAGTGTTAGGTATACGGTTAAGGTTAATGTAAGGGTTTGAGTTAGGGTTAGAGTTAGGCTTAGGGTTAGGTTAGGGTAAGGATAGGAGTTAGGGTTCGGAATAGGGTTAGGGTTCGGGTTAGGTTGAGGGTTAGGTTTAGAGTTAGGGTTAGGTAAGGGTAAGGGTTAAGGTTTGGGTTAGGGTTAGGGTTAAGGTTAGGGTTCGGATTAGGGTTAGGTGTTAGGGTGAGGGTTAAGGTTAGAGTTAGGGTTAGGGTTAGGTTTAGGTGTTAGGGTTAGTGTTAGGTTTAGGCTTAGGGTTAGGGTAAGGATATGAGTTAGGGTTAGGGATAGGCTTAGGGTTCCGGTTAGGTTTAGGGTTAGGGTTAGGGTAAGTGTAAGGGTTAGGGTTAGGGTTAGGGTTAGGGTAAGGGTAAAGGTTAGGGTTAGTGTAAGGGTTAGGGTTAGGGTTAGGGTAAGGGTTAGGGTTAGGGTTAGGGTTAGGGTAGGCGTTAGGGTAATGGTAAGGGTTAGGGTTAGGGTTAGGGTTAGGGTTAGGGTTAGGGTAAGGGTAAGTGTTAGGGTTAGGGTTAGGGTTAGGGTTAGGTTTAGGATAAGGGTTAGGGTTAGGTTTAGGGTAAGGGTAAGGTTTACGGTTAGGGTTAGGGTTTGGGTTAGGGTAAGCTTAAGGGTTAGGGTTAGGGTTAGGATTAGGGTTAGGGTAAGTGTAAGGGTTAGGTTTATTGTTAGAGTTAGGGTAAGGGTTAGGGTTAGGGTTAGGGTTAGGGTAGGGGTTAGGGTAAGCGTAAGTGTTAGGGTTAGGATTAGGGTTAGGATAAGAGTAAGGGGTAGGGTTAGGGTTAGGTTTAGGGGTTAGGGTTAGGGTTAGGTTAAGGGTTACGGTTAGGGTTAAGGTAAGGGTTAGGGTTAGGTTTAGGGTAAGGGTTAGGGTTAGATTTAGGGTAAGGGTAAAGTGTATGGTTAGGGTTAGGGTTAGGTTTAGGGTAAGCGTAAGGTTTAGGGTAGGGTTAGGGTTAGGGTTAGGCTTAGGGTTAGGGTAAGGATAAGGGTTAGTGTATGGTTAGGGTAAGGGTTAGGGTTAGGGTTAGGGTTAAGGTAAGGTTTAGGGTTAGGTTTAGGATTAGGGTAAGGGTTAGGTTAGGGTAGGGTTAGGGTAAGTGTTAGGGTTAGGGTTAGGGTTAGGGTTAGGGTAAGGGTAATGGTTAGGGTAAGGTTAGGGTTAGGGTTAGAGTTAGGGTTAGGGTAAGGATTAGGGTTAGGCTTAGGGTTAGGGTTAAGGTTAGGGTTAGGGTTACGCTAAGGGTAAGGGTTAGGGTTAGGGTGAAGGTTAGGGGTTAGGGTTAGGGTTAGGGTTAAGGTTAGGGTTAGGGTAAGGTAAGGGTGAAGGTTAGGGTTAGGGTTAGGGTTAGTGGTAGTGTTAGGGTTAGGTTTAGGGTTACCGTTAGGGTTAGCGAAAGGGTATGTGTTAGGGTTAGTTTTAGGGTTAGGATTAGCGTTAGGGTTAGGGTTAGGGTTAGGGTAAGGGTTAGGGTTAGGGTTAGTGTAAGAGTAAGGGTTAGGGTTAGGATTAGGGTTAAGTGTTAGGGTAAGGGTTAGGCTTAGTGTTAGGTATACGGTTAAGGTTAATGTAAGGGTTTGAGTTAGGGTTAGAGTTAGGTTTAGGGTTAGGTTAGGGTAAGGATAGGAGTTAGGGTTCGGAATAGGGTTAGGGTTCGGGTTAGGTTGAGGGTTAGGTTTAGAGTTAGGGTTAGGTAAGGGTAAGGGTTAAGGTTTGGGTTAGGGTTAGGGTTAAGGTTAGGGTTCGGATTAGGGTTAGGTGTTAGGGTGAGGGTTAAGGTTAGGGTTAGGGTTAGGGTTAGGTTTAGGTGTTAGGGTTAGTGTTAGGTTTAGGCTTAGGGTTAGGGTAAGGATATGAGTTAGGGTTAGGGATAGGCTTAGGGTTCCGGTTAGGTTTAGGGTTAGGGTTAGGGTAAGTGTAAGGGTTAGGGTTAGGGTAAGGGTAAAGGTTAGGGTTAGTGTAAGGGTTAGTGTTAGGGTTAGGGTAAGGGTTAAAATTAGGTTTAGGGTTTGGTTAAGAGTAAGGGTTAGGGTTAGGCTTAGGTTTAGGGTTAGGTTAAGGGTTAGGTTTAGGGTTAAGGTAAGGGTTAGGGTTAGGGTAAGGGTTAGGGTAAGGGATAGGGTTAGGGTGAGGATAAGGGTTAGAGTTAAGGTTAAGGCTAGGGTTAGGGTTAGGGTTAGGTTTAAGGTTAGGGTTAGGGTTAGGGTGAGAGCAAGGTTAAGGTTTAGGGTTAGTTTCAGGGTTAGGGTTAGGGTAAAGGTAAGGGTTAGGTTTAGTGTTAGGATTAGGTTTAGCGTTAGGGTTAGGGTATAGGTAAGTGTTAGGGTTAGGGTAAGGGTAAGATTTATGGTTAGGGTTAGGGTTAGGTTTAGGTTTAGGGTTAGGGTTAGATTAAGGGTAAGAGTTAGGGTTAGGGTTAGGTTTAGGTTTAGGTTTAGGGTAAGGTAAGGGTTAGGTTTAGGGTAAGGGTAAGGTTTATGGTTAGGGTTAGGGTTAGGGTTAGGTTTAGGGTAAGGGTAAGGTTTAGAGTTAGGGTTAGGGTTAGGCTTAGGGTTAGGATAAGGGTAAGGGTTAGGGTTAGGGTTAGGGTAAGGGTTAGGATTAGTGTTAGGGTTACGGTAGGGGTTAGGGTAAGGGTAAGGGTTAGGGTTAGGGTTAGGGTAAGGGCTAGCGTTAGGCTTAGGGTAAGGGTAAGTGTTAGGTTTAGGGTTACGGTTAGGGTTAGGCTTAGGGTTAGGTTAAGGATATGTGTTAGGGTTAGGATTAGGGTTAGGCTTAGTGTTAGGGTTACCGTTAGGGTAAGGTAAGGGTTAGGGTTAGGTTTAGGGTTAAGGTTAGGGTAAGGGTAAGGGTTAGGGTTAGGATTAGGTTTAGGATAAGGGTTATGGTAAGGTTTAGGGTAAGGGTAAGGTTTACGGTTAGGGTTAGGTTTTGGGTTAGGGTAAGCTTAAGGGTTAGGGTTAGGTTTAGGATTAGGGTTAGGGTAAGTGTAAGGGTTAGGGTTATTGTTAGAGTTAGGGTAAGAGTTAGGGTTAGGGTTAGGGTAGGGGTTAGGGTAAGGGCAAGTGTTAGGGTTAGGGTTAGGTTTAGGATAAGAGTAAGGGTTAGGTTTAGGGTTAGGTTTAGGGGTTAGGGTTAGGGTTAGGGTAAGGGTAAGGTTTAGGGTTAGGGTTAGTCTTAGGGTTAGTGTTAGGTTTAGGGTTAGGGTTAGGGTAAGGGAAAGGGTTAGGGTTAGGTTTTGGGTTAAGGTTAGGGTTAGTGTTAGGGTTAGGGTTAGGTTTAGGGTTAGGTTAAGGGTTAGGGTTAGGGTTAAGTTAAGGGTTAGGGTTAGGTTTAGGGTAAGGGTTAGGTTTAGGCTTAGGGTTAGGGTAAGGATAAGGGTTAGGGTTATGGTTAGGGTAAGGGTTACGGTTAGGGTTAGGGTTAGGGTAGGGGTTAGGATAAGGGTAAGGGTTAGGGTTAGGGTTAGGGTTAGGGTTAGGTAAGGGTAAGGGTTAGGGTTAGGGTTAGGGTAAGGTATAGGGTTAGGGTTAGGTTTAGGATAAGGGTTAGGGTTAGGTTTAGGGTAAGGGTAAGGTTTACGGTTAGGGTTAGGGTTTGGGTTAGGGTAAGCTTAAGGGTTAGGGTTATGGTTAGGATTAGGGTTAGGTTAAGTGTAAGGGTTAGGGTTATTGTTAGAGTTAGGGTAAGGGTTAGGGTTAGGGTAGGGGTTAGGGTTAGGGTAAGTGTTAGGGTTAGGGTTAGGGTTAGGATAAGAGTAAGGGGTAGGGTTAGGGTTAGGTTTAGGGGTTAGGGTTAGGGTTAGGGTAAGGTTAAGGTTTAGGGTTAGTGTTAGGCTTAGGGTTAGTGTTAGGTTTAGGGTTAGGGTAAGGGAAAGTGTTAGGGTTAGGTTTAGGTTTAAGGTTAGGGTTAGTGTTAGGGTTAGAGTTAGGTTTAGGGTTAGGTTAAGGGTTAGGGTTAGGGTTAAGGTAAGGGTAAGGGTTAGGTTTAGGGTAAGGGTTAGTGTTAGATTTAGGGTAAGGGTAAGGTTTATGGTTAGGGTTAGGGTTAGGTTTAGGGTAAGCGTAAGGTTTAGGGTTAGGGTTAGGTTTTTTTGTTAGGGTTAGATTGAGAGTAAGGTTTAGAGTTAGGGTTAGGGTTAGGTTTAGGGTTAGGGTTAGGGTTAGGTAAGGGTTAGGGTAAGTGTAAGGGTTAGGGTTAGGGTTAGGGTTAGATTTAGGGTTAGGGTTAGGGTTAGGGTTAGGGATAGGGTAGGGGTTTGTGTAAGGGTAAGTGTTAGGGTTAGGTTTAGGGTTAGGATAAGGGTAAGGGTTAGGGTTAGGGTTAGGGTTAGGGTTAGATTTGGTTTAGGATTAGGGTTAGGGTAAGGGTAAGGGTAAAGGTTAGGGTTAAGTTTAGGGTTAGGGTTAGGTTTAGGGTTAGGGTTAGGGTAAGGGTAAGGGAAGGGTTAAGGTTAGGGTTAGGGTTAGGGTTAGGGTTAAGGTTAGGTTTAGGGTGAAGGTAAGGGTAAGTGTAAGGGTTAAGGTTAGGTTTTTTGTTAGGGTTAGGGTAAGGGTAAGGGTTATAGTTAGTGTTAGGGTTAGGTTTAGGGTTAAGGTTAAGGTTAGGGTGTGGGTAAGGGTAAGGGTTAGGGATAAGTTTTTTGTTAGGGTTAGGGTAAGGGTAAGGGTTAGAGTTAGGGTTAGGGTTAGGTTTAGCGTTAGGGTTAGTGTTAGGGTTATGGAAAGGGTAAGAGTTAGGGTTAAGTTTAGCGTTAGGGTTAGGTTTATGTTTAGGGTTTCGGTCAGGATAAGGGTAGGGTTAAGATTAGGGTTAGGGTTAGGGTTAAGGTTAGGGTTAGTGTGAGGGTAAGGATAAGGGTTACAGTTAGGGTTAGGGTTAGGTTTAGGGTTAGTGTTAGGTTTAGGGTTAGGGTAAGGGTATTTGTTAGGGTTAGGCTTAGGTTTAGGGTTAGTTTTAGGGTAAGGGTAAGGGTTAGGCTTAGGTTTAGTTTGGGTTTAAGTTTAGGGTTAGGGTAAGGGTTAGGGTTAAGGTTAGGTTTAGGGTTGGGTTCAGGGTTAGGTTTAGGTTTACAGTTAGGGTTAAGGTTAGGTTTAGGGTTAGGGTATGTGTTAGGGTTAGGGTTAGAGTTAGGGTAAGGCTTAGGGTTAGGGTTAAGGTATGGGTAAGGGTTAGGGTTAGGGTTAGGTTAAGGGTTAGGGTTAGGTTTAGGGTTAGGGTTAGGATAAGTGTTAGGGTTAGGTTTAGGGTTAGGGTTAGGGTAAGGGTTAGGGTTGGGGTTAGGGTTAGGGTTAGGTTTAGGGTTAGGTTCAGGGTTAGGTTTAGGGTTAGGGTTGGGGTAGGGTTAGGACAAGGGTTAGGGTTAGTGTAAGGGTTAGCGTTAAGATTAGGGTAAGGGTAAGGTTTAAGGTTAGGGTTAGGGTTACGTTTAGAGTTAGATTAAGTTTAGTGTTAGGGTAAGTGCTATGTTTAAGGTTAGGGTTAGGGTTAGGTTTAGGGTTCGGGTTAGGGTTAGGGTAACCGTAAGGGTTAGTGTTAGGATTAGAGTTAGGGTTAGGGTAAGGGTTAGGGTTAGGGTTAGAGTTAGGTTTAGGGTTAGGATTCGGGTAAGGGTTAGTGTTAGGTTTAGGGTAAGGGTTAGGGTTAGGATTATGGTTAGGGTAAGGTTAAGGGTTAATTTTAGGGTTAGGGTTAGGTTTAGGGTTAGGGTTAGTGTTAAGGGAAGTGTAAGTTTTAGGGTTAAGGTTAGGGTTAGGGTTAGGGTTAGGGTTGGGGTAAGGGTAAAAGTAAGGGTTTGGTTTAGGTTTAGGGTTAGGGTTAGGGTAAGGATAAGGGTTAGTGTTAAGGTTAGGTTTAGGGTTAGGTTTAGGGTTAGGGTAAGTGTAAGTGTTAGGGTTAGGTTTAGGGTTTGGGTTAGCGTTAGTATAAGGGTAAGGATTAGGGTTAGGGTTAGTGTTAAAGTAACGGTAAGGGTTAGAATTAGGCTTAGATTTAGGTTTAGGGTAAGGGTTTGGGTTAGGTTTAGGATAAGTGTAAGGTTTAGGGTTAGGGTTAGGGTTAGGGTAAGGGTTAGGGTAAGGGTAAGGGTTAGGATTAGGGTTAGGTTGAGGGTTAGGGTTAGGGTTAGGGTAAGGATAAGGTTTAGGGTAAAGGTTAGGATTAGTGTTAGTGTTAGGGTTAGGGTTAGGTTTAGGGTTAGGGTTAGGGTTAGGGTTTGGATAAGAATAAGGGTTAGGGTTAGGGTTAGGTTTAGGGTTAAGTTTAGGGTTAGGGTTAGCGTTAGGGTTAGGTTTAGGGTTAGGGTAAGGGTAAGGGTAAGGGTTAGGGTTAAGGTTAGGGTTATGGTTAGGTTTAGGGTTATGGTTAGGGTTAGGGTAAGTTTAAGGGTAGGGTTAAGGTTAGGGTTAGGCTTAGGGTAAGGTTAAAGTTTAGGGTTAGGTTGAGAGTAAGGGTAAGGGTTAGGGTTAGGTTTTTTTTAATGTTAGGGTAAGGGTAAGGGTTAGAGTTAGGGTTAGGGTTAGGTTTAGCGTTAGAGTTAGGGTTAGGGTTAGAGAAAGGGTAATGGTTAGGGTTAAGTTTAGGGTTAGGGTTAGGTTTAGGTTTAGGGTTAGGGTCAGGATAAGGGTAGGGTTAATGATAGGATTAGGGTTAGGGTTGAGGTTAGGGTTAAGGTGAGGGTAAGGGTAAGGGTAAGGGTTAGGTTTTGGGTTAGGTTTAGGGTAAGTGTAAGGGCTACGGTTAGGATTAGGGTTAGGGTTAGGGTAATGGTTAGGATTAGGGTTAAGGTTAGGGTAAGGTTTAGGGTGAGGGTTAGGGTAAGGGTAAGGGTTAAGGTTAGGGTTAGGGTTAGGTTTAGGGTTGGGTTTTAAGGTATAGGTTTAGGGTTAGGGTAAGGGTAAGGGTTAGGGTTTGGGTTAGGTTAGGGTAAGGATTAGGGTTAGGGTTAGGGTTAGTGTTAGGTTTAGCGTTAGGGTAAGGGTAACGTTTATGATTAGGGTTAAGGTTAGGGTAAGGGTTAGGGTTAGGGTTAGGTTTAGGGTAAGGGTTAGGGTTAGGTTTAGGGTAAGGGTAAGGTTTAGGGTTAGGGTTAGGGTTTAGGTAGGGTAAGAGTAAGGGTTATGTTTAGGGTTAGGGTTAGGGTTAGGTAAGGGTTAGGGTAAGTGTAAGAGTTAGGGTTAGGATTAGAGTTAGTGTTAGGGTTAGGGTTTGGGATAGGGTAGGGGTTTTTGTAAAGGTAAGTGTTAGGGTTAGGCTTAGGGTTAGGATAAGGGTACGGGTTAGGGTTAGGGGTTAGGGTTAGGGTTAGGGTTAGGGTTAAGGGAAGGGTAAGGGTTAGGGTTAGGATTAGGGTTAGGGTTAGATTTGGTTTAGGGTTAGGTTAAGGGTAAGGGCAAGGTTTAGGGTTAGGTTTAGGGTTAAGGTTAGGGTTAGGGTTAGGTTTAGGTTTAGGGTTAGGTTAAGGGTAAGGGTTAGGGTTAGGGTTAAGGTTAGGGTTACTGTTAGGGTTAGGGTAAGGGTTAAGGTTAGGGTTAGGGTAAGGGTTAGTGTTAGGGTTAGTGTTAGGGTTAGGTTTAGAGTTAGATTTAGGGTTTGGTTAAGGGTAAGGGTTAGGGTTAGGGTTAGGGTTAGGGTTAGGTTAAGGGTTAGGGTTAGGTTAAGGTAAAGGTTAGGGTTAGGGTTAGGGTAAGGGTTAGGTTTAGTGTTAGGGTTAGGGTTAGCGTAAGGATAAGGGTTAGGGTTAAGGTTAGTGTTAGGGTTAGGGTTACGGTTAGGTTTAAGGTTAGGGTTAGGGTGAGAGCAAGGGTAAGGGTTAGGGTTAGGTTTAGGATTAGTGTTAGGGTAAGGGTAAGGGTTAGGTTTAGGTTTAGGTTTAGGGTTAGGGTTAGGATTAGGTTAATGTTTAGGGTAAACCTTAGGGTTATTTTTAGGGTTAGGTTTAGGGTTAGGATTAGGGTTGGTGTTGGTGTAAGGTAAGGGCTAGTGTTAGGATTAGGGTTAGGGTTAGGGTAAGTGTTAGGGTTAGGGTTAGGTTTAGGGTTAGGGTTAGTGTAAGGCTAAGGTTAGGGTTAGGGTTAGGGTTAGGTTTAGGTTGGGGTTAAAGTTAGGGTTAGGATTAGGGTAAGGGTAAGTGTTAGGTTTAAGGTTAGGGTAAGTGTTAGGGTTAGGGTTAGTGTAAGGGTTAGAGTTAGGGTTAGGGTAAGGTTAAGGGTTAGGGTTAGGGTTAGGGTTAGGGTAAGGGTATGTGTTAGGGTTAGGCTTAGGTTTAGGGTTAGTTTTAGGGTAAGGGTAAGGGTTAGGGTTAGGGTTAGGGTTAGGTTTAGTGTTGGGGTTAAGGTTAGGGTTAGGATAAGGATTAGGGTTAGGGTTAGGTTTAGGGTTAGGTTCAGGGTTAGGTTTAGGTTTACGGTTAGGGTTAAGGTTAGGGTTAGGTTTAGGGTATGTGTTAGGGTTAGGGTTAGCTTTAGGGTAAGGCTTAGGGTTAGGGTTAAGGTATGGGTAAGGGTTAGGGTTAGGGTGTGGGTTAGGTTAAGTGTTAGGGTTAGGGTTAGGGTTAGGGTTAGGATAAGGTTTAGGGTTAGGTTTAGGGTTAGGGTTAGGGTAAGGGTTAGGGTTGGGGTTAGGGTTAGGGTTAGGTTTAGGTTTAGGTTAAGGGTTAGGGTGAGGGTTAGGATAATGTTTAGGGTTATTGTAAGGGTTAGCGTTAAGGTTAGGGTAAGGGTAAGGTTTAGGGTTAGGGTTAGGGTTAGGTTTAGAGTTAGAATTAGGTTTAGTGTTAGGGTAAGGGTAAGTGTTAGGTTTAAGGTTAGGGTTAGCGTTAGGTTTAGGGTTAGGGTTAGGGTTAGGGTAAGGGTAAGGGTTAGGGTTAGGGTTAGGGTTAGGGTTAGGTTTAGTGCTGGGGTTAATGTTCGGGTCAGGTTTAGGGTAAGGCTAAGTGTTAGGGTTAGGGTTACGGTAAGGGTTAGGTTTAGAGTTAGGTTTAGGGTTAGGTTTAGGGTTACGGTTAGGGTTAGGTTTAGGGTTATGGTAAGGGTATGTGTTAGGGTTAGGGTTAGGGTTAGGGTTAGGCTTAGTGTTAGGGTTAGCGGTAGGGTAAGGGTAATGGTTAGGGTTAGGGTTAAGGTTAGGGTAAGGGTTAGGGTTAGGGTTAGGTTTAGGGTAAGGTTTTGGGTTAGGTTTAGGGTAAGTGTAAGGCTTAGGGTTAGGGTTAGGGTTAGGGTTAGGGTAAGGGTATGTGTTAGGGTTAGGCTTAGGTTTAGGGTTAGTTTTAGGGTAAGGGTAAGGGTTAGGGTTAGGGATAGGGTTAGGTTTAGTGTTGGGGTTAAGGTTAGGGTTAGGGTAAGTATTAGGGTTAGGGTTAGGTTTAGGGTTAGGTTCAGGGTTAGGTTTAGGTTTACGGTTAGGGTTAAGGTTAGGGTTAGGGTTAGCTTTAGGGTAAGGCTTAGGGTTAGGGTTAAGGTATCGGTAAGGGTTAGGGTTAGGGTTTGGGTTAGGTTAAGGGTTAGGGTTAGGGTTAGGATTAAGGTTAGGATAAGGTTTAGGGTTAGGTTTAGGTTTAGGGTTAGGGTAAGGGTTAGGGTTGGGGTTAGGGTTAGGGTTAGGTTTAGGGTTAGGTTAAGGGTTAGGGTGAGGGTTAGGATAATGTTTAGGGTTATTGTAAGGATTAGCGTTAAGGTTAGGGTAAGGGTAAGGTTTAGGGTTAGGGTTAGGGTTAGTTTTAGAGTTAGAATTAGGTTTAGTGTTAGGGTAAGGGCAAGTGTTAGGTTTAAGGTTAGGTTTAGCGTTAGGTTTAGGGTTAGGGTTAGGGTTAGGGTAAGGGTAATGGTTAGGTTTAGGATTAGAGTTAGGGTTAGGGTTAGGCTTAGCGTTAGGGTAAGTGTAAGGGTTAGGGTTAGGGTTAGGGTTACGTTTAGGGTTAGGGGTTAGGGTTAGGGTTAGGTTTAGGGTTAGGGTTAGGGTAAGGATAAGAGTTAGGTTTAGGGATAGGTTTAGGGTTCGTGTTAGGTTTAGGGTTATGGTTAGGGTTAGGGTAAGGGTTAGGCTTAGGGTTAGGGTTAGGGTTAAGGGTAGTGTTAGGGTTAGGGTTAGGGTAAGGGTAAGGGTTAGGGTTAAGTTTAGGGTTATGGGAAGGGTTAATGTTAGGTTTAGGGTTAGGATAAGGGTAAGGGTTCGGGTTTAGGTTAGGGTTAAGTTTAGTGTTAGGGTTAGAGTAAGGTTAAAGGTTATGGTTAGGTTTAGGGTTAGCGTTAGGGTAAGGTTAAGTGTTAGTTTTAGGGTTAGGTTTAGGTTTAGGGTTAGGATTAGGGTTAGGGTAAGGATAAGGGTTAGGGTTAGGGTTTTGGTTAGGGTTAGGGTTAGGGTTAGGGTTAGGGTTAGGCTTAGCGTTAGGGTAAGTGTAAGGGTTAGGGTTAGGGTTAGGTTTAGTGTTGGGGATAAGGGTAATTTTAGGGTAAGGGTTAGGGTTATTATTAGGTTTAGGTTTAGGTTTAGGGCTAGGTTTAGGGTTACGTTTAGGGTTAGGGTTAGGGTAAGGGTATGTGTTAGGGTTAGGTTTACGGTTAGGGTTAGAGTTAGGCTTAGCGTTAGGGTAAGTGTAAAGGTTAGGGTTAGGGTTAGGGTTAGGGTAAGGGTAAGGGTTAAGTTTAGGGTTAGCTTTAGCGTTAGGGTTAGGGTTAGGGTCAGGGTAAGGATAACGGTTAGGGTTAAGGTTAGGGTTAGGATTAGGTTTAGGGTTAGGGTAAGGGTATGTGTTAGGGTTAGGGTTAGGGTTAGGGGTAGGGTTAGCGTTAGTATAAGGGTAAGGATTAGGGTTAGGGTTAGCGTTAAAGTAAGGGTAAGGTTAGGTTTAGGGTTAGATTTAGGTTTAGGGTAAGGGATTGGGTTAGGTTTAGGATAAGGGTAAGGTTTAGGGTTAGGGTTAGGGTTAGGGTTAGGGTAAGGATAAGTTTTAGGGTAAAGGTTAGGATTAGGGTTAGGGTAAGGGTTAGGGTTAGTTTTAGGGTTAGGGTTAGTGTTAGGTTTAGGGTAAGGGTAAGGGTAAGGGTTAGGGTTAGGATTAGGGTTAGGGTAGGGTAAGGGTTAGGGTTAGGGTTAGGGTTAGGTTTAGTGCTGGGGTTAATGTTCGGGTTAGGGTTAGGGTAAGGCTAAGTGTTAGGGTTAGGGTTACGGTAAGGGTTAGGTTTAGAGTTAGGTTTAGGGTTAGGTTTAGGGTTACGGTTAGGGTTAGGTTTAGGGTTATGGTAAGGGTATGTGTTAGGGTTAGGGTTAGGGTTATGCTTAGGCTTAGTGTTAGGGTTAGCGTTAGGGTAAGGGTAATGGTTAGGGTTAGGGTTAAGGTTAGGGTAAGGGTTAGGGTTAGGGTTAGGTTTAGGGTAAGGTTTTGGGTTAGGTTTAGGGTAAGTGTAAGGCTTAGGGTTAGGGTTAGGGTTAGGGTAAGGGTATGTGTTAGGGTTAGGCTTAGGTTTAGGGTTAGTTTTAGGGTAAGGGTAAGGGTTAGGGTTAGGGTTAGGGTTAGGTTTAGTGTTGGGGTTAAGGTTAGGGTTAGGGTAAGGATTAGAGTTAGGGTTAGGTTTAGGGTTAGGTTCAGGGTTAGGTTTAGGTTTCCGGTTAGGGTTAAGGTTAGGGTTAGGGTTAGGGTATGTGTTAGGGTTAGGGTTAGCTTTAGGGTAAGGCTTAGGGTTAGGGTTAAGGTATGGGTAAGGGTTAGGATTAGGGTTTGGGTTAGGTTAAGGGTTAGGGTTAGGGTTAGGGTTAGGGTTAGGATAAGGTTTAGGGTTAGGTTTAGGGTTAGGGTTAGGGTAAGGGTTAGGGTAGCGGTTAGGGTTAGGGTTAGGTTTAGGGTTAGGTTAAGGGTTAGGGTGAGGGTTAGGATAATGTTTAGGGTTATTGTAAGGGTTAGCGTTAAGGTTAGGGTAAGGGTAAGGTTTAGGGTTAGGGTTAGGGTTAGGTTTAGAGTTAGAATTAGGTTTAGTGTTATGGTAAGGGTAAGTGTTAGTTTTAAGGTTAGGGTTAGCGTTAGGTTTAGGGTTAGGGTTAGGGTTAGCGTAAGGGTAAGGGTTAGCTTTAGGATTAGATTTAGGATAAGGGTTAGGCTTAGCGTTAGGGTAAGTCTAAGGGTTAGGGTTAGGGTTAGGGTTACGTTTAGGGTTAGCGGTTAGGGTTAGGATTAGGTTTAGGGTTAGGGTTAGGGTAAGGATAAGAGTTAGGTTTAGGGATAGGTTTAGGGTTCGTGTTAGGTTTAGGGTTACGGTTAGGGTTAGGGTAAGGGTTAGGCTTAGGGTTAGGGTTAGGGTTAAGGGTAGGGTTAGGGTTAGGGTTAGGGTAAGGGTAAGGGTTAGGGTTAAGTTTAGGGTTATGGTAAGGGTTAGGGTTAGAGTAAGGTTAAAGGTTATGGTTAGGTTTAGGGTTAGCTTTAGGGTAAGGTTAAGTGTTAGTTTTAGGGTTAGGGTTAGGTTTAGGGTTAGGATTAGGGTTAGGGTAAGGATAAGGGTTAGGGTTAGGGTTTTGTTTAGGGTTAGGGTTAGGGTTAGGGTTAGGCTTAGCGTTAGGGTAAGTGTAAGGGTTAGGGTTAGGGTTAGGTTTAGTGTTGGGGTTAAGGGTAATTTTAGGGTAAGGGTTAGGGTTATTATTAGGTTTAGGTTTAGGTTTAGGGCTAGGTTTAGGGTTACGTTTAGGGTTAGGGTTAGGGTAAGGGTATGTGTTAGGGTTAGGTTTACGGTTAGGCTTAGAGTTAGGCTTAGCGTTAGGGTAAGTGTAAAGGTTAGGGTTAGGGTTAGGGTTAGGGTTAGGTTAAGGGTAAGGGTTAAGTTTAGGGTTAGGGTTAGCTTTAGCGTTAGGGTTAGGGTTAGGGTCAGGGTAAGGATAAGGGTTAGGGTTAAGGTGAGGGTTAGGATTAGGTTTAGGGTTAGGGTAAGGGTATGTGTTAGGGTTAGGGTTAGGGTTCGCGTTAGTATAAGGGTAAGTATTAGGGTTAGGGTTAGGGTTAAAGTAAGGGTAAGGTTAGGTTTAGGGTTAGATTTAGGTTTAGGGTAAGGGTTTGGGTTAGGTTTAGGATAAGGGTAAGGTTTAGGGTTAGGGTTAGGGATAGGGTTAGGGTAAGGATAAGTTTTAGGGTAAAGGTTAGGATTAGGGTTAGGGTAAGGGTTAGGGTTAGTTTTAGGGTTAGGGTTAGTGTTAGGGTTAGGGTAAGGGTAAGGGTAAGGGTTAGGGTTAGGATTAGGGTTAGGGTTAGGTTAAGGGTTAGGGTTAGGGTTAGGGTTAGGGTTAGGTTTAGTGCTGGGGTTAATGTTCGGGTTAGGGTTAGGGTAAGGCTAAGTGTTAGGGTTAGGGTTACGGTAAGGGTTAGGTTTAGAGTTAGGTTTAGGGTTAGGTTTAGGGTTACGGTTAGGGTTAGGTTTAGGGTTATGGTAAGGGTATGTGTTAGGGTTACGGTTAGGGTTAGGGTTAGGCTTAGTATTAGGGTTAGCGTTAGGGTAAGGGTAATGGTTAGGGTTAGGGTTAAGGTTAGGGTAAGGGTTAGGGTTAGGGTTAGGTTTAGGGTAAGGTTTTGGGTTAGGTTTAGGGTAAGTATAAGGCTTAGGGTTAGGGTTAGGGTTAGGGTAAGGGTATGTGTTAGGGTTAGGCTTAGGTTTAGGGTTAGTTTTAGGGTAAGGGTAAGGGTTAGGGTTAGGGTTAGGGTTAGGTTTAATGTTGGGGTTAAGGTTAGGGTTAGGGTAAGGATTAGAGTTAGGGTTAGGTTTAGGGTTAGGTTCAGGGTTAGGTTTAGGTTTACGGTTAGGGTTAAGGTTAGGGTTAGGGTATGTGTTAGGGTTAGGGTTAGCTTTAGGTTAAGGCTTAGGGTTAGGGTTAAGGTATGGGTAAGGGTTAGGGTTAGGGTTTGGGTTAGGTTAAGGGTTAGGGTTAGGGTTAGGGTTAGGGTTAGGGTTAGGATAAGGTTTAGGGTTAGATTTAGGTTTAGGGTTAGGGTAAGGGTTAGGGTTGGGGTTAGGGTTAGGGTTAGGTTTAGGGTTAGGTTAAGGGTTAGGGTGAGGGTTAGGATAATGTTTAGGGTTATTGTAAGGGTTAGCGTTAAGGTTAGGGTAAGGGTAAGGTTTAGGGTTAGGGTTAGGGTTAGGTTTAGAGTTAGAATTAGGTTTAGTGTTATGGTAAGGGTAAGTGTTAGTTTTAAGGTTAGGGTTAGCGTTAGGTTTAGGGTTAGGGTTAGGGTTAGGGTAAGGGTAACTGTTAGGTTTAGGATTAGAGTTAGGGTAAGGGTTTGGCTTAGCGTTAGGGTAAGTCTAAGGGTTAGGGTTAGGGTTAGGGTTACGTTTAGGGTTAGGGGTTAGGGTTAGGGTTAGGTTTAGGGTTAGGGTTAGGGTAAGGATAATAGTTAGGTTTAGGGATAGGTTTAGGTTTCGTGTTAGGTTTAGGGTTACGGTTAGGGTTAGGGTAAGGGTTAGGCTTAGGGTTAGGTTTAGGGTTAAGGGTAGGGTTAGGGTTAGGGTTAGGGTAAGGGTAAGGGTTAGGGTTAAGTTTAGGGTTATGGTAAAGGTTAGGGTTAGGATAAGGGTAAGGGTTCGGGTTTAGGTTAGGGTTAAGGTTAGTGTTAGGGTTAGAGTAAGGTTAAAGGTTATGGTTAGGTTTATGGTTAGCGTTAGAGTAAAGTTAAGTGTTAGTTTTAGGGTTAGGGTAAGGTTTAGGGTTAGGATTATTGTTAGGGTAAGGATAAGGGTTAGGGTTAGGGTTTTGGTTAGGGTTAGGGTTAGGGTTAGGGGTAGGCTTAGCGTTAGGGTAAGTGTAAGGGTTAGGGTTAGGGTTAGGTTTAGTGTTGGGGTTAAGGGTAATTTTTGGGTAAGGGTTAGGGTTATTATTAGGTTTAGGTTTAGGTTTAGGGCTAGGTTTAGGGTTACTTTTAGGGTAAGGGTTAGGGTAAGGGTATGTGTTAGGGTTAGGTTTACGGTTAGGGTTAGAGTTAGGCTTAGCGTTAGGGTAAGTGTAAAGGTTAGGGTTAGGGTTAGGGTAAGGGTAAGGGTTAAGTTTAGGGTTAGGGTTAGCTTTAGCGTTAGGGTTAGGGTTAGGGTCAGGGTAAGGATAAGGGTTAGGGTTAAGGTTAGGGTTAGGATTAGGTTTAGGGTTAGGGTAAGGGTATGTGTTAGGGTTAGGGTTAGGGTTAGCGTTAGTATAAGGGTAAGTATTAGGGTTAGGGTTAGGGTTAAAGTAAGGGTAAGGTTAGGTTTAGGGTTAGATTTAGGTTTAGGGTAAGGGTTTGGGTTAGGTTTAGGATAAGGGTAAGGGTTAGGGTTAGGGTTAGGGTTAGGGTTAGGGTTAGTTTTAGGGTTAGGGTTAGGGTTAGGGTAAGGGTAAGGGTAAGGGTTAGGGTTAGGATTAGGGTTAGGGTTAGGGTAAGGGTTAGGGTTAGGGTTAGGGTTAGGTTTAGTGCTGGGGTTAATGTTCGGGTTAGGGTTAGGGTAAGGCTAAGTGTTAGGGTTAGGGTTACGGTAAGGGTTAGGTTTAGAGTTAGGTTTAGGGTTAGGTTTAGGGTTACGGTTAGGGTTAGGTTTAGGGTTATGGTAAGGGTATGTGTTAGGGTTAGGGTTAGGGTTAGGGTTAGGATTAGTGTTAGGGTTAGCGTTAGGGTAAGGGTAATGGTTAGGGTTAGGGTTAAGGTTAGGGTAAGGGTTAGGGTTAGGGTTAGGTTTAGGGTAAGGTTTTGGGTTAGGTTTAGGGTAAGTGTAAGGCTTAGGGTCAGGGTTAGGGTTAGTTTAAGGGTGTGGATTAGGGTTAGTGTTAGAGTTAGGGAAAGGTTTAGTGTTAGGGTTAGGGTTAGGGTAGGGGTTAGGGTAAGGGTAAGTGTTAGAGTTAGAGTTAGGGTTAGGATAAGAATAAGGGTTAGGGTTAGGGTTAGGGTTAGTGTTAAGGTTAGGGTTAGGGTTAGAGTTAGTGTTAGGTTTAGGCTTAGGTTTAGGGTAAGGTTAAGTGTTAGGTTTAGTGTTAAGGTTAGGGTTAGGATTGGGGTAAGGGTTAAGGTTAGGGTTAGGGTAAGGGTTAGAGTTATGTTAAGGGTTAGAGTTAGGTTTAGGATTTGGTTAAGTGTAAGGGTTAGGGTTAGGGTAAGGGTAAGGCTTATGGTTAGGACTAGGGTTAGGTTTAGGGTTAGGGTTAAGGTTAGGGTTAGGGTAAGGGTTAGAGTTAGGGTTAGGGTTAGGTTTTGGTTTAGAGTTAGGGTTAGTGTAAGTGTAAAGGTTAGGTTTAGGGTAAGGGTAAGGTTTATGGTTAGGGTTAGGGTTAGGTTTAGGGTAAGGGTAAGGTTTAGGGTTAGGGTTAGAGTTAGGCTTAGGATTAGGGTAAGGGTAAGGGTTAGGGTTACCCTAAGGGTTAGGGTTAGGGTTAGGGTTAGGGTTAGGGTAAGGGTAAGGGTTATAGTTAGGGCTAAGGTAAGTGTTAGGGTTAGGGTTAGGGATAGGTTTAGGGTTCGGGTTAGGTTTAGGGTTAGGGTTAGTTTTAGTGTTAGGTTTAGGGTATGGGTAAGGGTTAGAGTTAGGGTTAGTTTTAGGGTTAGGGATAGGGTAAGGGTTAGGGTTAGGGTTAGGGTAAGGATTAGGGTTAGGGTTAGTGCTAAGGTAAGGGTTAGGGTTAGGGTTAGGGTTAGCATTAAGGTTAGGGTTAGGGTAGGGGTAAGGTTTAGAGTTAGGGTTAGGGTTAGGGTTAGGGTTAGGGGTTAGGGTTAGCGTTAGGTTTAGGGTTAGGTTTAGGGTAAGGATAAGAGTTAGGGTTAGGGATAGGTTTAGGGTTCGGGTTAGGTTTAGGGTTAGGGGTAGTTTTAGAGTTAGGGTTAGGTTAAGGGTAAGGGTTAGGGTTAGGGTTAGGGTAGGATTAAGGTTAGGGTTAGGGTTATGGTTAGGGTTAGGGGTTAGGGTTAGTGTTAGATTTAGGCTTAGGGTTAGGGTAAGGATAAGAGTTAGGGTTAGGGATAGGATTAGGGTTAGTTTTAGGGTAAGGGTTATGGTTAGGGTTAGGGTTAAGGTTAGGGTAAGCTTAAGGGTTAGGTTTAGGGTTATGGTAAGGGTAAGGATTAGGTTTAGGGTTAGTGTTAGGTTTAGGGTTAGGGTTAGGGTAAGGATAAGGTTAGGGTTATTGTTAGGGTTAGGGTTAGGTTTGGGTTAAGGTTAGGGTTATGGTGAGGGTAAGGGTAAGGGTTAGGGTTAGGTTTTTTGTTAGGGTTAAGGTATGGGTAAGGGTTAGTGTTAGGGTTAGGGTTAGGTTTAGGGTTACGATTAGGGTTAGGGTTAGGGTAAGGGTAAGGGTTAGGGTTAAGGTTAGGGTTAGGGTTAGGTTTAGGGTTAGGGTTAGGGTTATTGTAAGGGTAAGAGCTAGGGTTAGGATTAGGGTTAGGGTTAGGGTAACGTTTAGGGTTAGGGTTAGGGTTAGGGGTAGGTTTAGGGTGAGGGTTAGGGTAAGGGTAAGGGTTGGGGTTAGGGTTAGGGTTAGGTTTTTTGTTGGGTTTTAAGGTTAGGTTTAGTGTTAGGGTAAGGGTAAGGGTTAGGGTTTGTGTTAGGGTTAGGGTAAGGGTTAGGGTTAGGGTTAGGTTTAGGTTTAGTGTTGGGTTTTAAGGTTAGGTTTATACTTAGGGTAAGGGAAAGGGTTAGGGTTAGGTTTAGGGTTAGGGTGAGGGTTATGTTTAGGTTTAGGGTAAGGGTTAGGGTTAGGTTTAGCGTAGGGGTAAAGTTTAGGGTTAGGGTTAGGTTTCGGGTAGGGTTAGGGTAAGGGTTAGGTTTAGGGTTAGGGTTAGGGTTAGGTTTAGGGTAAGTGTAAGGGTTAGGGTTAGGGTTAGAGATAGGGTAAGGGTTAGGGTTAGGGTTAAGGTTATGGTTAGGGTTAGGTTTAGGGTTAGCATTAAGGTTAGGGTTAGGGTAGGGGTAAAGTTTAGAGTTAGGGTTAGGGTTAGGGTTAGGGTTAGGGTTTAGGGTTAGCGTTAGGTTTAGGGTTAGGTTTAGGGTAAGGATAAGAGTTAGGGTTAGGGATAGGGTTAGGTTTCGGGTTAGGTATAGGGTTAGGTTTAAGTTTAGAGTTAGGGTTAGAGTTAGGGTTAGGGTTAAGGTTAGGGTTAGGGTTATGGTTAGGGTTAGGGGTTAGGGTTTGTGTTAGATTTAGGCTTAGAGTTAGTGTAAGGATAAGAGGTAGGGTTAGGGATAAGTTTAGGTTTAGGATTAGGGTAAGGGTTAGGGTTAGGTTTGGAGTTATGGTTAATTTTAGGTTTAGGGTTAGGGTAAGCTTAAGGGTTAGATTTAGGGTTATTTTAAGGGTAAGGATTAGGTTTAAGGTTAGGGTTAGCTTTATGTTTAGGGATAGGGTAAGGATAAGGGTAGGGTTAAGGTTAAGTTTAGGGTAAGGGTTAGGGTTATGGTTAGGCTTAGGGTAAGGGTAAGTGTTAGGGTTAGGGTTTGGGTGAGGGTTAGGGTTTGGGTTAGGGTTATGGGTTAGCGCTAGTGTTAGGCTTAGGGTTAGGTTTAGGGTTAGGGTAAAGATAATGGTTAGGGTTAGGCTTAGGGTTAGGGTAAGTGTTAGGTTTAGGCTTAGGGTTAGAGTACAAGTAAGGGTTAGGGAGAGGGTTAGGGTTAGGGTTAAGGTTAAGGTTAGGGTTAGGGTTAGGGTTAGTTTAGGGTTATGGTTAGGGTAAGGGTAAGGGTTAGGATTAGGGTTAGGGTTAGAGTTAGGGTTAGGGTTAGGATAAGGGTTAGGTTCTGGTTAGGGGAAGGGTTAGGGGAAGGGTTAGGGGTACGGTTCGGGTTAGATTTAGAGTTAGGTTTTGGTAAGGGTAAGGGTTAGGGTTAGGGTTAGGGTTAGGGTTAGGTTAAGGATTAGGGTTAGGGATTAGGGTTAGGGTTAGATTTAGGGTAATGGTTAGGGTTAGGCTAAGGGTAAAGTATAGTGGTAGGGTTAGGGTTAGGTTTAGGTTTCGGATTAAGGTTAGGGTTACGGTTAGGGTAAGGGTAAGGGTTAGGTTTAGAGTTAAGGTTAGGGTTAGCGTTAGGCTAAGGGTAAATGTTAAGGTTAGGGTTAGGGTTAAGGTAAGAGTAAGGGTTAGGGTTAGGGTTAAGGTTAGGTTTAGGGTAAGGCTTAGGGTTAGGGTTAGGTTAAGGGTAAGGTTAAGGGTTAGGGTTAGGGTTAGGGTAAGGGTAAGGGTTAGGGTTAGGGTTAGGATTAGGGTTAGGTTTAGGGTTAGGGTAAGGGTAAGGGTTAGGTTTAGGGTTTGGTTTAGGGTAATTGTTAGGGTTAGTTTTAGCGTTGGGGTTAAGGTTAGGGTTAGTGTTAGGATAAGGGTAAGGGTTAGGGTTAGGGTTAGGTTTAGTGTAAGGGTTAGGGTTAGGTTTAGGGTAAGGGTAAGTTTTAGGGTTAGTGTTAGGGTTAGGTTTAGGGTAAGGGAAAGGGTTAGGCTTAGGGTTAGCGTTAGGTTTAGGTTTAGGGTAAGGGTAAGGGTTAGGGTTAGTGCTAGGTTTAGATTTAGGGTTAGGGTAAGGGTAAGGGTTAGTGTTACAGTTAGGATTAGGGTTATGGTAAGGGTAAAGTTTAGTGTTAGGGTTAGGGTTAGGTTTAGGGTTCGGAATAAGGTTAAGGTTACAGTTAGTGTAAGGGTAAGGGTTATTATTAGGGTTAGGGTTAGGGTTAGCGTTAGGGTAAGGGTAAGTGTTAGGGTTAGGGTTAGGGTTAAGGTAAGAGTAAGGGTTAGGGGTAGGGTTAAGGTTAGGTTTAGGGTAAGGGTTAGGGTTACAGTTAGGGTAAGGGAAAGGTTTAGGGTTAGGGTAAAGGTAAGTGTTAGGGTTAGATTTAGGATTAGGGTTAGCTTTAGGGTTAGGGTAAGGGTAAGTGTTAGGGTTAGGGTTAGGATTAGGGTTAGGTTTAGGGTTAGGGTTAGGGTTAGGGTTAAGGTTAGGGTTAGGGTTAGAGTTAGGGTTAGGTTTAGGGTTAGGGTTAGAGTAAGTGTTAGGGTTAGGGTTAGTGTAAGGTTAGGGTTAGGGTTAGTGTAAGGGTTTAGGTTAGGGTTAGGGTAAGGGTTAGGGTTAGGGTAAGGGTTAGAGTTAGGTTTAGGATTTGGTTAAGGGTAAGGGTTAGTGTTAGGCTTAGGTGTAGGGTTAGGTTAAGTGTTAGGGTTAGGGTTAAGGTAAGGGTTAGGTTTAGGGTTAGGGTAAGGGTTAGGGTTAGGGTTAGGGTAAGGATAAGGGTAAGGGTTAAGGTTACGGGTAGGGTTAGGTTTAGGGTTAGGGTTAGGTTCAAGTTTAGGGTTATGGTTAGGGCAAGGTTAAGGGTTAGGGATAAGTTTAGGGTTAGGTTTAGGGTGAGGGTTAGCGTAAGGGTAAGAGTTAGGGTTAAGGTTAGGCTTAGGATTAGCTTTAGGATTAGGGTTAGGTTTAGGGTAAAGTTAAGGGTTAGGGTTAGTGTTAGGTTTAGGTTTAGCGTTAGGGTTAGGGTAAGGGTAAGGGTTAGGGTTAGGGTAAGGGTAAGATTTATGGTTAGGGCTAGGGTTAGGTTTAGGGTAAGGGTTAGGGTTAGGGTAAGGGTAAGGGTTAGGGTTAGGGTTAGGTTTAGGTTTAGGGCTAGGGTTAGGGAAAGGGTAAGGGTAAGGGTTAGGTTTAGGGTAAGGGTAAGGTTTAGGGTTAGGGTTAGTGTTAGGCTTAGGGTTAGGGTAAGGGTAACGGTTAGGGTTAGCGTTAGGGTAAGGGTTAGGTTTAGGGTTAGGGTAGGGGTTATGGTAAGAGTAAGGGTAAGGGTTAGGGTTAGGGTTAGGGTTAGGGTAAGGGTTAGGGTTAGGGTTAGGCTTACGGTAAGGGTTAGGGTTAGGGTTAGGGTAAGGGTAAGGGTTAGGGTTAGGATTAGGTTTAGGTGTTAGGGTAAGGGTTAGGGTTAGGTATATGGTTAAGTTTAGGGTAAGGGTTAGGTTTAGGGATAGGGTTAGGTTTAGGGTTAGGGTTAGGGTTAGGGTTAGGGTTAGGTTTAGGGTTATTGTTAGGGTTAGGGTTTGTGTTATGGTTAGGGTTAGGGTTAGGGTTAGGGTTAGTGTTAGGTTTAGGGTAAGGGTAAGGGTTAGAGTTAGGGTTAGGTTTAGGGTTAGGGAAAGGGTAAGGGTTAGGGTTAGGGTTAGGGTTAGGATTAGGGTTAGGGTTAGGGTTAGGGTTAGGGTTGGAGTAAGGAATAGGGTTAGGGTTAGGGCTAAGGTATTTGTTAGGGTTAGGGTTAGGGTTAGCATTAAGGTTAGGGTTAGGGTAGGGGTAAGGTTTAGAGTTAGGTTTAGGGTTACGGTTAGGGTTAGGGATTATGGTTAGCGTTAGGTTTAGTGTTAGGTTTAGGGTAAGGATAAGAGTTAGGGTTAGGGATAAGGTTAGGGTTCGGGTTAGGTTTAGGGTTAGGGTTAGGTTTAGAGTTAATGTTAGGGTAAGGGTAAGGGTTAGGGTTAGGGTTAGGGTTAAGGTTATGGTTATGGTTATGGTTATGGTTAGGGTTAGGGGTTAGGGTTAGTGTTAGATTTAGGCTTAGGGTTAGGGTAAGGATAAGACTTAGGGTTAGGGATAGGTTTAGGGTTAGGGTTAGGGTAAGGGTTAGGGTTAGGTTTGGGGTTATGGTTAAGGTTAGGTTTAGGGTAGGGTAAGCTTAAGGGTTAGGTTTAGGGTTATGGTAAGGGTAAGGATTAGGTTTAGGTTTAGGGTTTGGTTTATGGTTAGGGATAGGGTAAGGATAAGGGTAGGGTTAAGGTTAGGGTTAGGGTAAGGGTTAGGGTTATGGTTAGGGTTAGGGTAAGAGTAAGTGTTAGGGTTAGGGTTAGGGTGAGGGTTAGGTTTTGGATTAGCGTTACGGGTTAGGGCTAGGGTTAGGCTTAGGGTTAGGTTTAGGGTTAGGGTAAAGATAATGGTTAGGGTTAGGGTTAGGTTTAGGGTTAGTGTTAGGTTTAGGCTTAGGGTTAGAGTAAAAGTAAGTGTTAGGGAGAAGGTTAGGGTTAGGGTTAAGGTTAAGGTTTGGGTTAGGGTTAGGATTAGTTTACGGTTATGTTTAGGGTAAGGGTAAGGTTTAGGATTAGGGTTAGGGTTATGGTTAGGGTTAGGATAAGGGTTAGGTTCTGGTTAGGGAAAGGTTTAGGGGTAGCGTTCGGGTTAGATTTAGAGTTAGGTTTTGGTAAGGGTAAGGGTTAGGGTTAGGGTTAGGGTTAGGTTAAGGATTACGGTTAGGGATTAGGTTTAGGGTTAGGGTTAGGGTAATGGTTAGGGTTAGGCTAAGGGTAAAGTATAGTGGTAGGGTTAGGTTTAGGTTTAGGTTTCGGATTAAGGTTAGGGTTACGGTTAGGGTAAGGGTAAGGGTTAGGTTTAGAGTTAAGGTTAGGGTTAGCGTTAGGCTAAGGGTAAATGTTATGGTTAGGGTTAGGGTTAAGGTAAGAGTAAGGGTTAGGGTTAGGGTTAAGGTTAGGTTTAGGGTAAGGGTTAGGATTAGGATTAGGTTAAGGGTAAGGTTAAGGGTTAGGGTTAGGGTTAGGGTAAGGGTAAGGGTTAGGGTTAGGGTTAGGATTAGGGTTAGGTTTAGGGTTAGGGTAAGGGTAAGGGTTAGGTTTAGGGTTTGGTTTAGGGTAATTGTTAGGGTTAGTTTTAGCGTTGGGGTTAAGGTTAGGGTTAGTGTTAGGATAAGGGTAAGGGTTAGGGTTAGGGTTAGGTTTAGGGTAAGGGTTAGGGTTAGGTTTAGGGTAAGGGTAAGTTTTAGGGTTAGTGTTAGGGTTAGGTTTAGGGTAAGGGAAAGGGTTAGGCTTAGGGTTAGGGTTAGGTTTAGGTTTAGGGTAAGGGTAAGGGTTAGGGTTAGTGCTAGGTTTAGATTTAGGGTTAGGGTAAGGGTAAGGGTTAGTGTTACGGTTAGGATTAGGGTTATGGTAAGGGTAAAGTTTAGTGTTAGGGTTAGGGTTAGGTTTAGGGTTCGGAATAAGGTTAAGGTTACAGTTAGTGTAAGGGTAAGGGTTATTATTAGGGTTAGGGTTAGGGTTAGCGTTAGGGTAAGGGTAAGTGTTAGGGTTAGGGTTAGGGTTAAGGTAAGAGTAAGGGTTAGGGGTAGGGTTAAGGTTAGGTTTAGGGTAAGGGTTAGGGTTACAGTTAGGGTAAGGGAAAGGTTTAGGGTTAGGGTAAAGGTGTTAGGGTTAGAGTTAGGATTAGGGTTAGCTTTAGGGTTAGGGTAAGGGTAAGTGTTAGGGTTAGGGTTAGGATTAGAGTTAGGTTTAGGGTTAGGGTAAGGGTAAGGGCTAGGGTTAGGGTTAGGGTAAGGTTTAAGGTTAGGGTGAGGGTTAGGGTTGGGGTAAGGGTAAGGGTTAGGGTTAGGGTTAGGGTTAGGGTTTAGGGCTAGGGTTAGGGTTAGGGTTAGGTGTTAGGGTTAGTCTTAGGGTTAGGGTAAGGGTTAATGTTAGGGGTTAGGGTTAGTGTTAGGCTTAGGTTAAAGGTTAGGGTTAGGGTTAGGATAAGGGTTAGGGTTAGGGTTAGGGTTAGAGTTAGGGTAATGGTAAGTTTTATGCTTAGGGTTAGAGTTAGGGTTAGTGTAAGGGTAAGGGTTAGGGTTAGGGTTAGGTTTTCTGTACGTGTTAGTGTTAGGGTTAGGGTTAGGGTTAGGGTTAGGATTAGGATAAGGGTAGGATTAGGGTTAGGGTTAGGTTTAGGGTAAGGGTTAGGGTTACGTTTAGGGTAAGGGTAAGTTTTAGGGTTAGGGTTAGGGTTAGGTTTAGGGTAAGGGAAAGGGTTAGGGTTAGGGTTAGGGTAAGGGTTAGGGTTACGTTTAGGGTAAGGGTAAGTTTTAGGGTTAGGGTTAGGGTTAGGTTTAGGGTAAGGGAAAGGGTTAGGGTTAGGATTAGGGTTAGGTTTACGGTTAGGGTAAGGGTAAGGGTTAGGGTTAGGGTTAGGGTTAGGTTAAGGGTTAGGGTTAGGGGTTAAGGTTCGGGTTGGGGTTAGGTTTACGGTTAGGGTAAGGGTTAGGGTTAGGATTAGGGTTAGGTTTAGTGTAAGGGAAAGTGTTAGGGTTAGGGTTAGGGTAAGGGTATGCTTTAGTGTTAGGTTTAGGGTTGGTGTTAGGGTTAGGGTTATGGTTAGGGTAAGTGTAAGGGTTACTGTTAGGGTTAGGCTTAGGTTTAGGGTTGAGTTTAAGGTTAGGTTTAGGGTTACAGTTATGGTAAGGGTAAGGTTTAGCGTTAGGGTTAGGGTTAGGGTTAGGGTTAGGGTTAGGGTAAGATAAGAGTAAGGGTTAGGGTTAGGGTTAAGGTTGGGTTTAGGGTAAGGGTTAGGCTTAGGGTTAGGTTAAGGTTAAGGTTTAGTGTTAGGGTTAGGGTTAGGGTTAGGGTAAGGGTAAGGGTTAGGTTTAGGGTTAGGATTAGGGTTAGGTTTACGGTTAGGGTAAGGGTAAGGGTTAGGGTTAGGGTTAGGATTAGGCTTAGGATTAGGGTTAGGGTAAGGGTAAGGGTTAGGGTTAGGGTTAGGGTTAGGGTAAGGGTTAGGGTTAGGGTTAGGGTTAGGGTTAGGATAAGGGTAAGGGTTAGGGTTAGGTTTAGGGTTAGGTTTAGGGATTAGGGTTAGGATTAGGGTTAGGGTTAGGGGTTACAGTTAGTGTTAGGGTTAGGTTAAGGGTTAGGGTTAGGGTTAACATAAGGGTTAGGGTTAGGGGTAGGGTTAGAGTTAGGGTAAAGGTAAGTTTTAGGGTTAGGGTTAGGGTTAGGGTTAGGGTAAGGTTTAGGGTTATGTTTAGCGTTGGGGTTAAGGTTAGGGTTAGGGTTAGGGTAAGGGTAAGGGTTAGGGTCAGGGTTAGGGTTAGGGTTTGGGTAAGTGTTAGGGTTAGGGTTAGGGTTAGGGTAAGGGTTAGGGTTAGGGTTAGGGTTAGGTGTTACGGTAAGGGTTAGGGTTAGGGTTAGGTTTAGGGTTAGGTTTAGGGTAAGGGTTAGTGTTAGGTTTACAGTTGGGGTTAAGTTTAGGGTTAGGATTAGGATAAGGGTAAGTGTTAGGATTAGGGTTAGGTTTAGGGTAAGTGTAAGTTTTAGGGTTAGGGTTAGGGTTAGGTTTAGGGTAAGGGCAAGGGTTAGGGTGAGCGTTAGGTTTAGGTTTAGGGTAAGTGTAAGGGTTAGCGTTAGGGTTAGGGTAAGGGTTAGGGTTAGGGTTTGGTGTTAGGGTAAGGGTACGTGTTAGTGTTAGGGTTAGGGTTAGGATATGTGTAAGGGTTATGGTTAGGGTTAGGGATAGTGTTAGGGGTTGGGATTAGGGTTAGGGTTAGGGTTAGGGGTAGGGGTAGGGTTAGGGTAAGGGTAAGGTTAGGGTTAAGTTTAGGGTTCGAGTTAGGATTATGTTTAGTGTAAGGGTCAGGGTAAAGGTTACGGTTAGGTTTAGATTTAGGGTTAGGGTAAGGGTAAGGGTTAGGTTTAGGGTTAGGGTTAGGGTAAGATTTAAAGTTAGGGTGATGTTAGGGTAGTGGTCAGCGTAAGTGTTAGGGTTAGGGTGAGGGTTAGGTTAAGGGTTAGGTTTAGGGTTAGGGTTAGGGTTAAGGTAAGAGTAAGGGTTAGGGTTAGGATTAAGGTTAGGTTTAGGGTAAGGGTTAGGTTTAGGGTTATTGTTAGGGTTAGGGTAAGAGTAAGTGTTAGGGTTAGGGTTGGGATAAGGGTAAGGTTTAGGGTTAGGGTATGGTAAGGGTTAGGGTTAGGGTTAGGGTTAGGTAAGGTTTAAGGTTAGGGTGAGAGTCAGGGTAGGGGTAAGCCTAAGTGTTAGGGTTAGGGTTAGGGTTAGGTTAAGGGTAAGGGTTAGGGTTAGGGTTAGGGTTTGGGGTTAGGGCTTGGTTTAGGGTTAGGGTTAGAGTTAGGGTTAGGGTTTAGGGTTAGTCTTAGTGTTAGGGTAAGGGTTAGGATAAGGGTTAGGGTTAGAGTTCGGGTTAGGCTTAGGGTTAGGATTAGGATAAGGTTAAGGTTAGGGTTAGGGTTAGTTTTAGGGTAAGGGTTAGGGTTACTTTTAGGGTAAGGGTAAGTTTTAGAGTTAGGGTTAGGGTTAGGTTTAGGGTAAGTGTAAGTTTTAGGGTTAGGGTTAGGGTTAGGTTTAGGGTAAGGGCAAGGGTTAGGGTGAGTGTTAGGTTTAGCTTTAGGGTAAGGGTAAGGGTTAGCATTAGGGTTAAGGTAAGGGTTAGGGTTAGGGTTAGGGTTAGTGTTAGGGTAGGGGTTAGGGTAAGGGTAAGTGTTAGTGTTAGGGTTAGGGTTAGGATATGTGTAAGGGTTAGGGTTAGGGTTAGGGATAATGTTAGGTGTTGGGATTAGGGTTAGGGTTAGGGTTAGGGTAAGGGAAAGGGTTAGGGTTAAGTTTAGGGTTAGAGTTAGGATTATGTTTAGTGTTAGGGTCAGGGTAAAGGTTACAGGTAGGTTTAGATTTAGGGTTAGGGTAAGGGTAAGGGTTAGGTTTAGGGTTAGGGTTAGGGTAAGATTTAAAGTTAGGGTGATGTTAGGGTAGTGGTTAGCGTAAGTGTTAGGGTTAGGGTGAGGGTTAGGTTAAGGTAAGGGTTAGGGTTAGGGTTAGGATTAAGGTAAGAGTAAGAGTTAGCGTTAGGATTGAGGTTAGGTTTAGGGTAAGGGTTAGGTTTAGGGTTAGGGTAAGGGTAAGGTTTAGGGTTAGGGTTAGGGTTAGGGTAAGGGTAAGTGTTAGGGTTAGGGTTGGGATAAGGGTAAGGTTTAGGGTTAGGGTATGGTAAGGGTTAGGGTTAGGGTTAGGGTTAGGGTAAGGTTTAAGGTAAGGGTGAGAGTTAGGGTAGGGGTAAGCCTAAGTGTTAGGGTTAGGCTTAGGGTTAGGTTAAGGGTAAGGGTTAGGGTTAGGGTTAGGGTTTGGGGTTAGGGCTTGGTTTAGGGTTAGGGTTAGAGTTAGGGTTAGGGTTTAGGGTTAGTCTTAGTGTTAGGGTAAGGGTTAGGGTTAGGGGTTAGGGTTAGTGTTAGGGTTAGGTTCAGGGTTAGGGTTAGGCTTAGGGTTAGGATAAGGGTTAGGGTTAGAGTTAGGGTTAGGCTTAGGGTTAGGATTAGGATAATGGTAAGGTTAGGGTTAGGGTTAGTTTTAGGGTAAGGGTTAGGGTTACGTTTAGGGTAAGGGTAAGTTTTAGAGTTAGGGTTAGGGTTAGGTTTAGGGTAAGGGAAAGGGTTAGGATTAGGCTTAGGGGTTAGGGTTAGGGTTAGGGTTAGGGTTACGGTAATGATTAGGGTAAGTGTTAGGTTTAGGGTTAGCGTTAGGGTTAGGGTTAGGGTTAGGGTTAGGTTAAGTATAAGGGTTATTGTTAGGATTAGGGTTAGGTTTAGGGTTGGGTTTAAGGTTAGGGTTACGGTTATGGTAAGGGTAAGGGTTAGGGTTAGGGTTAGGGTTAGCGTTAGGGTAAGGGTAAGTGTTAGGGTTAGGGTTAGGGTTAAGGTAAGAGTAAGGGTTAGGGTTAGGGTTAAGGTTAGGTTTAGGGTAAGGGTTAGGGTTAGGGTTAGGGTTAGGGTAAGGGTAAGGTTTAGGGTTAGGGTTAGGATTAGGCTTAGGTTTAGGGTTAGGGTAAGGGAAAGGTTAGGGTTAGGGTTAGGGTAAGGTAAGGGTTAGGGTAAGGGTATGTGTTAGAGTTAGGGTTAGGGTTAAGGTTAGGGTTAGGGTTAGCGTTAGGTAAGGGTAAGCGTTAGGGTTAGGGTTAAGGTTAAGATAAGGGTAAGGATTAGGGTTAGGTTTAGCGTTATGATTAGGGTAAGGGTTAGGGTTAGGTTTAGGGTTAGCGTTAGGGTAAGGGCAAGTGTTAGGGTTAGGGTTAGGGTTAAGGTTAGGTTTAGGGTAAGGGTAAGGTTTAGGGTTAGGGTTAGGGTTAGGGATAGGGTTAGGGTTAGGGTTATGTTTAGGCTTACGGTTAGGGTTAGGGTTAGGGTTAGGTTAAGGGTATGTGTTAGGGTTAGGGTTAAGATAAGGGTAAGTGTTAGAGTTAGGGTTAGGGTTATGGTTAGGGTAAGGTATAGTGGTAGGTTTAGGGTAAGCGTAAGGTTTAGGATTAGGGTTAGGGTTAGGGATAGGGTTAGGGTTAGGGTAAGGGTAAGGGTTAGGCTTAGGTTTAGGGTTAGGGTTAGGTTTAGGATTAGGGTAAGGGTAAGGGTTTGGGTTAGGTTTAGGGTTAGGGTTAGGTTTAGGAGTAGGGTAAGGGTAATGGTTAGGGTTACGGTTGGGGTTAGGGTTCAGTTAAGGGTTAGGGTTAGGGTTAGGTTTATGATTAGGGCACGGGTAAGGGTTAGGGTTAGGGTTAGGGTTAGGGTTAGCGTTATGGTAAGGGTAAGTGTTTGGGTTAGGGTTAAGATAAGAGTAAGGGTTATGGTTACTGTTAAGGTTAGGCTGAGGGTAAGGGTTAGGGTTACGGTTAGGGTAAGGGTAAGGTTTAGGGTTAGGGTTAGGGTTATGGTTAGGGTAAGGGTAAGGGTTAGGGTTAGGGTTAGGATTAGGGTTAGGTTTAGGGTTAGGGTAAGGGTAAGGGTTAGCGTTATGGTTAGGATCAGGGTTAGGTTTAGGGTTAGGGTAAGGGTGAGGGTTAGGGTTAGGGTAAGGTTTAGGATTAGGGTTAGGGTTAGGGTAGGTGTTAGGGTATGTGTAAGAGTTAGGTTAAGGGTTAGGGTTAGGGTTAGGATAAGGGTTAGGGTTAGTGTTAGGCTTACGGGTTAGGGTTAGGATCAGCGTTAGGTTTAAGGTAAGGGTAAGGGCAGGGTTAGGGTTAGGGTTTAGGTAAGTGTTAGGGTTAGGGTTAGGGTTAGGGTTATTGTAAGGGTAAGGGTTAGGGTTAGGTTTAGGGTTAGGTGTTAAGGTTAGGGTTAGGGTTAGGGTTAGCTTTAGGGTTAGGTTTAGGTTATGGCTAAGGGTTAGGGTTAGGGTGAGGGTTTCCGTTAGGTTTAGTGTTTGTGTTAGGTTAAGGGTAAGGGTTAGGTTTAGGGTTAGGTTTAGGGTTAGGGTTAGGTTTACGGTTAGGGTAAGGGTTAGGGTTGGGGTTAGGGTTAGGGTTAGGGTAAGGGTAAGGGTTAGGTTTAGGGTTAGGGTTATGTTTAGGATTAGGTTAAGGGTAAGGTTTAGGGTTAGAGTTAGGGCTAGGGTAAGGGTTAGGTATATGGTTAGGGGTATGGTTAGGGTAAGGATAAGTGTTAGGGTTAGGGTTTTGGTTAGGCTTAGGATAAGGGTAAGGTTTAGGGCTAGGGTTAGGGTTAGTGTTAGTCTTAGGGTTAAAGCTAGGGTAAGGGTAAGGTAAGGGATACAGTTAGGGTTAGGGTTAAGGTTAGGGTTAGGGTTAGGGATAGGGTTAGGGTAAGGTTTAGAGTTAGGCTTAGGGTTAGGTTAAGGGTAAGGGTTAGGGTTAGGGTTAGGGTTAGGGTTATGGTTAGGGTTAGGGTAAGGGTTAGGTTTAGGGTTAGGTTAGGGTTAGGGTTAGGGTAAGTGTTAGTGTTAGGGTTAGGGTAAGGGTAAGGGTTAGGGTTCGGCTTAGGTTTAGGGTTAGGGTTACGGTTAGGGTAAGGGTAAGGTTTAGGGTTAAGGTTAGGTTTAGGGTAAGTTTTAGGATTAGGGTTAGGGTTAGGGTAAGGGTAAGGGTAAGGGTTAGGGTTAGGGTTAGGGTAAGGGTAAGCGTAAGGGTTAGGGATAGGGTTAAGGTGAGGGTTAAGTTTAGGGTTAGCGTTAGGGTTAGGGATAGGGTTAGGTTTAGGGTTTGTGTTAGGGTAAGTGTAAGGGTTAGTGTTAGGGTTAGGGTTAGGGTTAAGGTTAGGGTTAGGTTTAGGGTTAGGGTTAGGGTTACGGTTACGGTTAGGGTAAGGGTTAAGTTAGGGTTAGGGTTAGGGTTAGGTTTAGGGGTTAGGGTTAGTGTTATGGTTAGAGTAAGTGTTAGGGTTAGGGGTTAGGGTTAGTGTTAGGGTTAGGTTAAGGGTTAGGGTTAGGGTTAAGATAAGGTTTAGGGTTAGGGTTGGGGTTAGGGTAAGGGTAAGGATTAGGGTTAGGCTTAGAATTAGGATTAGGGTTAGGTTTATGGTTAGGGTTAGGGTTAGAGTTAAGTTTAGGGTTAGGGTTAGGTTAAGGGTAAGGGTTAGTGTTAGGGTTAGGGTTAAGGTTAGGTTTCGGGTTAGGGTTAGGGTCAGGGTTAGGATTAGGTTTAGGGTAAGGGTTAAGGTTAGGGTTAGGGTTAGGGTTAGAGTTAGGGTTAGGGTTAGGGTAAGGGTTAGGGGTAGGGTTAGGCTAAGGGTTAAGGTTAGGGTTAGGGTTAGGGTTAGAGTTAGGGTTAGGTTTAGGGTAAGGGTAAGCTTTAGGGTTAGTGCTATTGTTAAGGTTAGGTTTAGGGTTAGCCTTAGGATAAGGATAAGTTTAGGGTTAGGGTTAAGGTAAGGGTAAGGGTTAGGGTTGGTGTTACGGTTCTGGTTAGGGTAAGGGTTAGGGATAGGTTTAGTGTAAGGGTAAGGTTTCGGGTTAGGGTTGGGGTTAGGGTCAGGGTTAGGATTTGGGTAAGGGTAAGCGTTTGGGTTAGGGTGAGGGTTAGGGTTAGGGTTAGGGTTAGGGTAAGGGTAAGGGTTAGGGTTAAGGTAGGGTTAGGGTTAGCGTTAGGGTTAGGGTTAAGGTTAGGGTTAGGGTGAGGCTAAGTGTAAGGGTTAGGGTTAGGTTTAGTGGAAGGGTAAGGTTTCAGGTTAGGGTTGGATTTAGGGTTAGGGTTAGGGTTAGGGTAAGGGTAAGGGTAAGGGTTAGGGTTAGGGTTAGGGTTAGGGTAAGGGTTAGGGTTAGGGTTAGGGTTAGTGTTAGGGTTAGGGTTAGGTTTAGGGTTAGGGTTAGGGTTAGGGTTAGGTTTAGGGTAAAGATAAGGGATAGGGTAAGGGTTAGGGTTAGTGTTAGGTTTAGGGTTAGGGTTAGGGTAAGGGTAAGGTTTAGGGATAGGGTTAGGGTTAGGGTTAAAGTTAGGCGTAGGGTTATGGTTAGGGTTAGGTTTACGGTTAGGGTTAGCGTAACGGTAAGGTTAAGGGTAAGGGTTAGGGTTAGGGTTAGGGTTAGCGTTAGGGTTAGGGTTAGGGTAAGGGTTAGGGTAAGGGTTAGGCTTAGGGTTAGGGTTACGGTTACGGTTAGGGTAAGGGTTAAGTTAGGGTTAGGGTTAGGGTTAGGTTTAGGGGTTAGGGTTAGTGTTATGGTTAGAGTAAGTGTTAGGGTTAGGGGTTAGGGTTAGTGTTAGGGTTAGGTTAAGGGTTAGGGTTAGGGTTAAGATAAGGTTTAGGGTTAGGGTTGGGGTTAGGGTAAGGGTAAGGATTAGGGTTAGGCTTAGAATTAGGATTAGGGTTAGGTTTATGGTTAGGGTTATGGTTAGGGTTAGGGTAAGGGTAAGGGTTTGGGTTAGGATTAGGGTTAGGTGTTAGAGTTAGAGTTAGGGTTAGGTTTAGAGTTAGGGTTCGCGTTAGGTTTAGTGTTTGGGTTAGGGTAAGTGTAAAGGTTAGGGTTCGGATTAATGTTAGGTTTACGGTTAGGGTAAGGGTTAGGGTTAGGGTTAGGGAAAGAGCAAGGGTAGGGTTAGGGTTAGGGTTAGGTTAAGGATTACGGTTAGGGTTAGGGTTAGGGTAAGGGTTAGGGTTAGGTTAAGGTTAAGGGTTAGGGTTAGGATTAGTGGTAGGGTTACGGATTAGGGTTAGGGTTAGGGTTAGGTTTAGGGTTAGAGTAAAGATAAGGGATAGGGTTAGGGTTAGGGTTACTGTTAGGTTTAGGTTTAGGGTTAGGGATAGGGTTAGGGTTCGGATTAGGTTAACGATTAGGGTTAGATTAAGAGTTAGTTTTAGGTTTAGGGTTATGGTTAAGGTTACTGTTATTGTTAGGGTAAGGGTAAGGGTTAGGGTTAGGGTGAGGGTTAGGGTTAGGGTAAGTGTTAGGGTTAGGTTTAGGGTTAGGGTTAGTGTTAGGGTAAGGATAAGGGTTAGGCTTAAGGTAGGGATAGGGTTAGCGTTAAGGTTAGGGTTATGGTGAGGGTAAGCGTAAGGGATAGGTTTAGGTTTAGGGTTAGGGTTAGGGTAAGGGTAAGGGTTAGGGTTAGGGTTAGGGTTAGGTTTAGGGTTAGCGTTAGGGTTAGGGTAAGGGTAAGTGTTAGGGTTCAGGTTAGGGTTAGGTTTAGGTTTAGGGTTAGGATTAGGGTAAGGGTAAGATTTAGGGTTACGGTTAGGGTTAGGGTGAGGGTAAGGGTAAGGGTTAGGGTTAGGGTTAGGGTTAGGGTTAGGGTAAGGGTTACGGTTAGGGTTAGGTTTAGGGTTATGGTTACGGTTAGGTTTTGGGTTACGGTAGGGTCAGGGTTAGGGTTAGGGTAAGGGTATGTGTTAGGGTTAGGCTTAGGGTTAGGGTTAGCGTTAAGGTAAGGGTAAGGGTTATGGTTAGGGTTAGGGTTAGGGTCAGGTTTGGTTTAGGGTTAGGGTTAGGGTTAGGGTTAGGGTAAGGGTATGGGTTAGGGGTTAGGTTTAGGGTAAGGGTAAGAGTTATGGTTAGGGTAAGGGTAAGGGTTAGGGTTACGGTTAGTGTTAGGTTTAGGGTTATGGTAAGGGTAAGGGTTAGGGTTAGGGTTAGGGTAGTGGATAAGATAAGATTAAGTGTTAGGGTTAGGGTTAGAATAAGGGTAAGTTATACGGTTAGGTTTAGGGTTAAGGTTAGGTTTGGTTTATGGTTAGGGTTAGGGTTAGGGTTAGTTTTAGGTTTAGGATTAGGGTTAGGGTAAGGGCAATTGCTAGGGTTAGGGTTAGGGTTAAGGTTAGGGTTAGGGTTAGCGTTTTGGTTAGGTTTAGGGTTAGGGTTTGGATAAGGGTAAGGGTTAGGTTAAGGGTTAGGGTTAAGTTTAGGGTTAGGGTAAGGGTATGTGTTAGGGTTAGGCTTAGGGTTAGGGTTAGCGTTAAGGTAAGGGTAAGGGTTATGGTTAGGGTTAGGGTTAGGGTCAGGTTTGGTTTAGGGTTAGGGTTAGGGTTAGTGTTAGGGTAAGGGTATTTGTTAGGGGTTAGGTTTAGGGTAAGGGTAAGAGTTATGGTTAGGGTAAGGGTAAGGGTTAGGGTTACGGTTAGTGTTAGGTTTAGGGTTATGGTAAGGGTAAGGGTTAGGGTTAGGATTAGGGTAGTGGATAAGATAAGATTAAGTGTTAGGGTTAGGGTTAGAATAAGGGTAAGTTATACGGTTAGGTTTAGGGTTAAGGTTAGGTTTGGTTTATGGTTAGGGTTAGGGTTAGGGTTAGTTTTAGGTTTAGGATTAGGGTTAGGGTAAGGGCAATTGCTAGGGTTAGGGTTAGGGTTAAGGTTAGGGTTAGGGTTAGCGTTTTGGTTAGGTTTAGGGTTAGGGTTTGGATAAGGGTAAGGGTTAGGTTAAGGGTTAGGGTTAAGTTTAGGGTTAGGGTTAGGGTTAGGGTTAGGGTAAGGGTTAGAGTTAGGCTTAGGGTTAGGTTTAGGGTAAGAGTTAGGGATAGGATTAGGGTTAGGGTTAGGTTAAGCGTTAGGATAAGGGGTTAGGTTTAGGTTTAGGGTTAGGGTTAGGGTAAGGGTTATTTTTAGGGTTAGGGTTAGGGTAAGGGTAAGGGTAAGGGTTAGTGTTATGGTTAGGGTTAGAATATGGGTTAGGGTTAGGGGTAGGTTTAGGGTTACGGTTAGGTTTAGGCTTACGGTAGGTTTAGGGTTAGGGTAAGGGTATGTTTTAGGGTTAGTGTTACGGTTAGGCTTAGGGTTAGGTTTAGCGTTGGGGTAAGGGTAAGGTTTAGGGGTAGGGTTAGGGTTAGGTGTAGGGTAAGGGTTAGGTTTAGGGTTAGGGTTAGGTAAGGGTTAGGGTTAGGGTTAGGGTTAGGCTTAGGGTTAGGGTTAGGGTTATGGTGTTAGGGGTAGGGTTACAATAAGGGTAAGGTTTAGGGTTAGGGTTAGGGTTAGGGTTAGGATAAGGTTTAGGGTTAGGGTTAGGGTTAGGGTTAGAGTTAGAGTAAGGGTATGTTTTAGGGTTAGGGTTAGGGTTAGGATTAGGGTAAGGGTTAGGGTTAGGTTTAGCGTTTTGGTTAAGGTTAGGATTAGGATTAGGGTAAGGGTAAGGATTAGGGTTAGGGTTAGGTTTTGGGTAAGTGTTAGTGTTAGGGATAGTGTTAGGGTTAGGGTTAGGGTAAGGGTAAGGGTTAGGGTTAGGATTAGGGTTAGGTGTTAGGATTAGGGTTAGGGTTAGGGTTAGTATTAAGGTTAGGGTAAGGTCAAGGTTAGGGTTAGGGTTAGGGTTATGGTTAGTGTTAGGTGTTATGGTTAGGATTAGGTTTAGGGTTAGTGTTATTGTAAGGACAAGAGTTAGGGTTAGGGATAGGTTTACGGTTCGGATTAGGTTTACGGTTAGGGTTAGATTAAGGGTTAGGTTTAGGTTTAGGGTTATGGTTAAAGTTAGGGTTATTGTTAGGGTAAGGGTAAGGGTTAAGGTTAGGGTGAGGGTTAGGGTTATGGTAAGTGTTAGGGTTAGGGTTAGGGTTAGGGTTAGTGTAAGGATAAGAGTTAGGCTTAAGGTAGGGTTAGGGTTAGCGTTAAGTTTAGGGTTAGGGTGAGGGTTAGGGTTAGGTTTAGGTTTAGGGTTAGGGTCAGGATAAGGGTAGGGTTAAGGATAGGGTTAGGGTTAGGGTTAAGATTAGGGTTAGGGTGAGGGTAAGGGCAAGGGTTAGGGTTAGGTTTTTTGTTAAGGTTATGGTAAGGGTAAGGGTTAGAGTTAGGGTTAAGGTTATGGTTAGGGTTAGGTTTAGGGTTAGGGTTAGGGTAATGGTTAGGATTAGGGTTAAGGTTAGGGTTAGGTTTAGGGTGAGGGTTAGGGTAAGGGTAAGGGTTAAGGTTAGGGTTAGGGTTAGGTTTAGGGTTGGGTTTTAAGTTTAGGTTTAGGGTTAGGGTAAGGGTAAGGGTTAGGGTTTGCGTTAGGTTAGGGTAAGGGTTAGGGTTAGGGTTAGGGTTAGTGTTAGGTTTAGCGTTAGGGTAAGGGTAAGGGTTATGATTAGGGTTAAGGTTAGGGTAAGGGTTAGGGTTAGGGTTAGGGTAAGGTTTAGGGTAAGGGTTAGGTTAGGTTTAGGGAAAGGGTAAGGTTTAGGGTTAGGGTTAGGGTTTGGGTAGGGTAAGGGTAAGGGTTATGTTTAGGGTTATTGTTAGGGTTAGGTAAGGGTTAGGGCAAGTGTAAGAGTTAGGGTTAGGGTTAGAGTTAGGGTTAGGGTTAGGGTTAGGGTAAGGGTAAGGGTAAGGGTTAGGGTTAGGTTTAGGTTTAGATTTAGAATTAGGGTTAGGGTAAGGATAAGGGTTAGGGTTAGGGTTAGGTTAAGGGTAAGGTTTATGGTTAGGGTTAGGGTTAGGTTTATGGTAAGGGTAAGGGTTAGGGTTAGGGTAAGGGTTAGGTTTAGGGATAGGGTAATGGTAAGGATTAGGGTTAGCGTTTGGTTTAGGGGAAGGGTTAGGGTTAGGGTAAGGGTTAGGTTTAGGGTTAGGGTAACAGTAAGGGTTAGGGTTAGGACTAGGGTTAGGTGTTAGGGTAAGGGTTAGGTTTAGGGTTGGTATACGGTTAAGGTTAGGATAAGGATTAGGGTTAGGTTTAGGGTTAGTGTTAGGGTACGGGTAGGGGTTAGGGTTAGGTTTAGGGTTAGGGTAGGGTTGAGGTTAGGGTTAGGGTTAGGGTTAGGTTTAGGTTTGGGGTTAGGTTTAGGGTAAGGGTAAGGGTTAGAGTTAGGGTTACCTTTAGGGTTAGGGGTTAGGTTTAGGGTTAGGATTAGGGTTAGGGTTAGGGTTAGGGTTAGGGTAAGGATTAGGGTTAGGGTTAGGGTTTTGGTTAGGGTTAGGGTTAGGGTAAATGTAGGGTTAGGGTGAGGGTAAGGGTTAAGGTTAGGTATTGAGTTACGGTTAGGGTAAGGCTAAGTGTTAGGGTTAGGGTTAGAGTTAGGGTTAGGGTAATGGTTAGGGTAAACGTTAGGGTTATTTTTAGGGTTAGGTTTAGGGTTAGGATTAGGGTTAGTGTTGGGGTAAGGTAATGGCTAGTGTTAGGATTAGGGTTAGGGTTAGGGTAAGGGTTAGGGTTAGGGTTAGGGTTAGGATTAGGTTTAGGGTTATGGTTAGTGTAAGGGTAAGGTTAGGGTTATGGTTAGGTTTAGGTTGGGGTTAAAGTTAGGGTTAGGATTAGGGTAAGGGTAAGTGTTAGGTTTAAGGTTAGGGTAAGTGTTTGGGTTAGGGTTAGGGTTAGTGAAAGGGTTAGCGTTAGGTTTACGGTAAGGTTAAGTGTTAGGGTTAGGGTTAGGGTTAGGGTAAGGGTATGTGTTAGGGTTAGGCTTAGGTTTAGGGTTAGTTTTTGGGTAAGGGTAAGAGTTAGGGTTAGGGTTAGGTTTAGTGTTGGGGTTAAGGTTAGGGTTAGGGTAAGGGTTAGGTTTAGGGTTAGGTTTAGGGTAAGTGTAAGGGTTAGGGTTAGGGTTAGGGTTAGGTTTAGTGTTGGGGTTAAGGTTAGGGTTAGGGTAAGGATTAGAGTTTGGGTTAGGTTTAGGGTTAGGTTCAGGGTTAGGTTTAGGTTTACGGTTAGGGTTAAGGTTAGGGTTAGGGTTTGGGTATGTGTTAGGGTTAGGGTTAGCGTTAGGGTAAGGCTTAGGGTTAGGGTTAAGGTATGGGTAAGGGTTAGGGTTAGGTTTTGGGTTAGGTTAAGGGTTAGGGTTAGGGTTAGGTTAAGGGATACGTAAGGGTTAGGGTTAGTTTTAGGGTTAGGGTTAGGGTAAGGGTTAGGGTTGGGGTTAGGGTTAGGTTTAGGGTTAGGTTAAGGGTTAGGGTTAGGGTTAGGTTTAGGATAAGGTTTGGGGTTAGTGTAAGGGTTAGCGTTAAGGTTGGGGTAAGGGTAAGGTTTGGGTTAGGGTTAGGTGTAGAGTTAGAATTAGGTTTAGTGTTAGGGTAAGGGTAAATGTTAGGTTTAAGGTTAGGGTTAGGGTTAGGTTTAGGGTTAGGGTTAGGGTTAGTGTAAGGGTAAGGGTTAGGGTTAGTATTAGATTTAGGGTTAGGGTTAGGCTTAGCGTTAGGGTAAATGTAAGGGTTAGGGTTAGGGTTAGTGTTACGTTTAGGGTTAGGGTTTAGGGTTATGGTTAGGTTGAGGGTTAGGGTTAGGGTAAGGATAAGAGTTAGGTTTAGGGATAGGGTTAGGGTTCGTGTTAGGTTTAGGGTTATGGTTAGGGTTAGGGTAAGGGTTAGGCTTAGAGTGAGGCTTAGGGTTAAGGTTAGGGTTAGGGTTAGGGTTAGGGTAAGGGTAAGGGTGAGGGTTAAGTTTAGGGTTATGGTAAGGGTTCGGGTTAGGTTTAGGGTTAGGATAAGGGTAAGGGTTCGGGTTTAGTTTAGGGTTAAGTTTAGTGTTAGGGTTAGAGTAAGGTTAAGGGTTATGGTTAGGTTTAGGGTTAGCGTTAGGGTAAGGTTAAGGGTTAGTTTTAGGGTTAGGGTTAGGTTTAGGGTTAGGGTAAGGATAAGGGTTAGGTTTAGGGTTTTGGTTAGGGTTAGGGTTAGGGTTAGGGTTAGGCTTAGCGTTAGGGTAAGTGTAAGTGTTAGGGTTTGGGTTAGGTTTAGTGTTGGGGTTAAGGTTAATTTTAGGGTAATGGTTAGGGTTATTATTAGGTTTAGGTTTAGGTTTAGGTTTAGGGTTAGTTTTAGGGTCACGCTTAGGGTTAGGGTTAGGGTAAGGGTATGTGTTAGGGTTAGGTTTACGGTTAGGGTTAGAGTTAGGCTTAGCGTTAGGGTAAGTGTAAGGGTTAGGGTTAGGGTTAGCGTTAGGGTAAGGGTAAGGGTAAGGGTTAAGTTTGGGGTTAGGTTTAGCTTTAGCGATAGGGTTAGGGTTAGGGTCAGAGTAAGGATAAGGGTTAGGGTTAAAGTTAGGGTTAGGTTTAGGTTTAGGGTTAGGGTAAGGGTATGTGTTAGGGTTAGGGTTAGGGTTAGGGTTAGTTTTAGGGTTAGGGTTAAAGTAAGGGTAAGGGTTAGGTTTAGGGTTAGATTTAGGTTTAGGGTAAGGGTTTGGGTTAGGTTTAGGATAAGGGTAAGGTTTAGGGTTAGGGTTAGGCTTAGGGTAAGGGTTAGGGTAAGGGTAAGTGTTAGGATTAGGGTTAGGGTTATGGTTAGGGTTAGGGTTAGGGTATGGATAAGTTTTAGGGTAAAGTTTAGGATTAGGGTTAGGGTAAGGGTTAGGGTTAGTTTTAGGGTTAGGGTTAGTTTTAGGGTTAGGGTAAGGGTAAGAGTAAGCGTTAGGGTTAGGATTAGGGTTAGGGTTAGGGTAAGGGTTAAAGTTAGGGTTAGGGTTAGGGTTAGGTTTAGGGCTGGGGTTAATGTTCGGGTTAGGGTTAGGGTAAGGCTAAGTGTTAGGGTTAGGATTACGGTAAGGGTTAGGTTGAGAGTTAGGGATAGGGTTAGGTTTAGGGTTACGATTAGGGTTAGGTTTAGGGTTAGGGTAAGGGTATGTGTTAGCGTTAGGGTTAGGGTTAGGGTTAGGCTTAGTGTTAGGGTTAGCGTTAGGGTAAGGGTAATGGTTAGGGTTAGGGTTAAGGTTAGGGTAAGGGTTAGGGTTAGGGTTAGGGTTAGGTTTAGGGTAAGGTTTTGGGTTAGGTGTAGGGTAAGTGTAAGTTTTAGGGTTAGGGTTAGTGTTTGGGTTAGTGTAAGGGTATGGGTTAGAGTTAGTGTTAGAGTTAGGGAAAGGTTTAGTGTTAGGGTTAGGGTTAGGGTAGGGGTTAGGGTAAGGGTAAGTGTTAGTCTTAGAGTTAGGTTTAGGATAAGAGTAAGGGTTAGTGTTAGGGTTAGGTTTAGTGTTAAGGTCAGGGTTAGGGTGAGAGTTAGGGTTAGGTTTAGGGTTAGGTTTATAGTAAGGTTAAGGGTTAGGGTTAGTGTTAAGGTTAGGGTTAGGATTAGGGTAAGGGTTAAGGTTAGGGTTAGGGTAAGGGTTAGAGTTAGGTTAAGGGTTAGAGTTAGGTTTAGGATTTGGTTAAGGGTAAGTGTTAGGGTTAGGCTTAGCTTTAGGGTTAGGTTAAGTGTTAGGGTTAGGGTTAAGGTAAGGGTTAGGGTTAGGGTAAGGGTTAGGGTTAGGGTTAGGGTTAGGGTAAGGATAAGGTTTAGGGTTAAGGTTAGGGTTAGGGTTAGGGTGAGGGTTAGGTTTAACGTTAGGGTTAGGTTGAGGGCAAGGTTAAGGGTTAGGTTTAAGTTTAGGATTAGGGTTAGGGTGAGGGTTAGCGTAAGGGTAAGGGTGAGGGTTAAGGTTAGGCTTAGGATTAGGTTTAGGGTTAGGGTTAGGGTTAGGGTAAAATTAAGGGTTAGGGTTAGTGTTAGGTTTAGGTTTAGCATTAGGGTTAGGGTAAGGGTAAGGGTTAGGGTTAGGGTAAGGATAAGGTTTATGTTTAGGGTTAGGGTTAGGTTTAGGGTAAGGGTAAGGTTTAGGGTTAGGGTTAGTGTTAGGCTTAGGATTAGGGCAAGGGTAAGGGTTAGGGTTACCGTAAGGGTTAGGCTTAGGGTTAGGGTAGGGGTTATGGTAAGGCTAAAGGTAAGGGTTAGGTTTAGGGTTAGGGTTAGGGTTAGGGTTAGGTTTAGGGTAAGGTTTAGGGTTAGAGTTAGGGCTAAGGTAAGGGTTAGGGTTAAGGCTAGGGTTAGGTTTATTGTTAGGTTTAGGGTAAGGGTAAGGGTTAGAGTTAGGGTTAGTTTTAGGGTTAGGGAAAGGGTAAGGGTAAGGGTTAGGGTTAGGGTTAGGGTTAGGGTAAGGATTAGGGTTAGGGTTAGTGCTGAGGTAAGGATTAGGGTTAGGGTTAGGGTTAGCATTATGTTTAGGGTTAGGGTAGGGGTAAGGTTTAGAGTTAGGGTTAGGGTTGGGGTTAGGGTTAGGGGTTAGGGTTAGCGTTAGGTTTAGGGTTAGGTTTAGGGTAAGGATAAGAGTTAGGGTTAGGGATAGGGTTAGGGTTCGGGTTAGGTTTAGAGTTAGGGTTAGTTTTAGAGTTAGGGGTAGGGTAAGGGTAAGGGTCAGGGTTAGGGTTAGAGTTAGGGTTAAGGTTAGGGTTAGGGTTATGGTTAGGTTTAGGGGTTAGGGTTAGTGTTAGATTTAGGCTTAGGGTTAGGGTAAGGCTAAGAGTTAGGGTTAGGGATACGTTTAGGGTTAGGGTTAGGGTAAGGTTTAGGGTTAGGTTTAGGGTTAGGGTTAAGGTTAGGGTTAGGGTTAGGTTGAGCTTAAGGGTTAGGTTTAGGGTTATGGTAAGGGTAAGGATTAGGTTTAGGGTTAGGGTTAGTTTTAGGGTTAGGGTTAGGGTAAGGATAAGGGTAGGGTTATTGTTAGGGTTAGGGTTAGGTGGGTTAAGGTTAGGGGTATGGTGAGGGTAAGGGTAAGGGTTAGGGTTAGGTTTTTTGGTAGGGTTAAGGTAAGGGTAAGGGTTAGTGTTAGGGTTAGGGTTAGGTTTAGGGTTAGGATTAGGGTTAGGGTTAGGGTAAGGGTAAGGTTTAGGGTTAAGGTTAGGGTTAGGGTTAGGTTTAGGGTTAGGTTTAGAGTTATTGTAAGGGTAAGAGCTAGGGTTAGGATTAGGGTTAGGGTTAGGGTAATGTTTAGGATTAGGGTAAGGGTTAGGGTTAGGTTTAGGGTGAGGGTTAGGGTAAGGGTAAGGGTTAGGGTTAGGATTAGGGTTAGGTTTAGGGTTGGGTTTTAAGGTTAGGTTTAGAGTTAGGGTAAGGGTAAGGGTTAGGGTTTGGGTTAGGGTTAGGGTAAGGTTTAGGGTTAGGGTTAGGGTTAGGGATAGGTTTAGGGTTGTGTTTTAAGGTTAGGTTTATACTTAGGGTAAGGGAAAGGTTTAGGGTTAGGTTTAGGGTTAGGGTGAGGGTTAGGGTTAGTTTTAGGGTAAGGGTTAGGGTTAGGTTTAGAGTAAGGGTAAGGTTTAGGGTTAGGGTTAGGTTTCGGGTAGGGTTAGGGTAAGGGTTAGAGTTAGGTTTAGGGTAAGTGTAAGGGTTAGGGTTAGGGTTAGAGTTAGGGTAAGGGGTAGGGTTAGGGTTAAGGTTAGGGTTAGGGTTAGGGTTAGGGTTAGCATTAAGTTTAGTGTTAGGGTAGGGTTAAAGTTTAGAGTTAGGGTTAGGGTTAGGGTTAGGTTTAGGGTTAGGGGTTAGGGTTAGCGTTAGGTTTAGGGTTAGTTTTAGGGTAAGGATAAGAGTTAGGGTTAGGGATATGGTTAGGGTTCAGGTTAGGTTTAGCTTTAGGGTTAGGTTTAGAGTTAGGGTTAGGGTAAGGGTAAGGGTTAGGGTTAGGGTTAGGGTTAAGGTTAGGGTTAGGGTTATGGTTAGGGTTAGGGGTTAGGTTTAGTGTTAGATTTAGGCTTAGTATTAGGGTAAGGATAAGAGTTAGGGTTAGGGATAGGTTTAGGGTTAGGGTTAGGGTAAGGATTAGGGTTAGGGTTATCGTTACGGTTAGGGTTAGGGTTAGGGTAAGCTTAAGGGTTAGGTTTAGGGTTATGGTAAGGGTAAGGATTAGGTTTTGGGTTAGGGTTAGGTTTACGGTTAGGGTTAGGGTAAGGATAAGGCTAGGGTTGAGGTTAGGGTTAGGGTAAGGGTTAGGGTTATGGTTAGGGTTACGGTAAGGGTAAGTGATAGGGTTAGGTTTAGGGTGAGGGTTACGGTTTGGGTTCGGGTTACGGGTTAGTGCTAGGGTTAGGGTTAGGGTTAGGTTTAGGGTTAGGGTAAAAGCAATGGTTAGGGTTAGGGTTAGGGTTAGGGTTAGTGTTAGGTTTAGGCTTAGTGTTAGAGTAAAAGTAAGGGTTAGGGAGAGGGTCAGGATTAGGGATAAGGTTAAGGTTAGGGTTAGGGTTAGGTTTAGTTTAGGGTTATGTTAAGGGTAAGGGTAAGGGTTAGGATTAGGGTTAGGTTTAGGGTTAGGTTTAGGGTAAGGGTTAGGTTCTGGTTAGTGTAAGGGATAGGGGTAGGGTTCGGGTTAGATTTAGAGTTAGTTTAGGGTAAGGGTAAGGGTTAGGGTTAGGGTTAGGGTTAGTGTTAGGCTAAGGATTAGTGTTAGGGATTAGGGTTAGGTTTAGGGTTAGGGTAATGGTTAGGATTAGGCTAAGGGTAAAGTGTAGTGTTAGGGTTAGGGTTAGGTTTAGGTTTCGAATTAAGGTTAGGGTTACGGTTAGGGTAAGGGTAAGGGTTAGGGTTAGAGTTAAGGTTAGGGTTAGCGTTAGGCTAAGGGTAAATGTTATGGTTAGGGTTAGGGTTAAGGTAAGAGTAAAGGTTAGGGTTAGGGTTAAGGTTAGGTTTAGGGTAAGGTTTAGGGTTAGGGTTAGGGTAAAGGTAAGGTTTAGGGTTAGGGTTAGGGTTAGGGTAAGGGTAAGGGTTAGGGTTAGGGTTAGGGTTAGGTTTAGGGTTAGGGGAAGAGTAAGGGTTAGGGTTAGGGTTTGGTTTAGGGTAAGGGTTAGGGTTAGGTTTAGCGTTGGGGTGAAGGTTAGGGTTAGTGTTAGGATAAGGGTAAGGGTTAGGGTTAAGTTTAGTTTTAGGGTAATGGTTAGGGTTAGTTTTAGGGTAAGGGTAAGTTTCAGGGTTAGGGTTAGGGGTAAGGTTAGGTTTAGGGTAAGGGAAAGGGTTAGGGTTAGGGTTAGAGTTAGGGTTAGGGGAAGGGTTAAGGTTAGGGTAAGGTTTAGGGTTAGGGTAGGGGTATGGTAAGGGTAAGTTTTAGGGTTAGGGTTAGCGTTACGACAAGTGTAAGGGTTAGGGTTAGGGTTAGGGTTAGGTTTGGGTTTAGCGTTATGTAAGGGTAAGGGTTAGGTTTAGGGTTAGGGTTAGCGTTAGTTTTAGGTTTAGGGTTGGGGTTAGGGTTAGGTTTAGGGTTAGGGTTAGGGTAAGGGTAACGTTTAGGTTTAGAGTTAGGGGTAGATTTAGGGTTAGGGTTAGGGGTAAGGTTAGGGTTAGTGTTAGGGTAAGGGTATGGGTTAGGGTTAGGGTTAGGGCCAGGGTTATGGTTAGGGTAAGGGTTAGGGTTTCTGTTAGAGTTAGGTTTAGGGTTAGGGTTAGGTTTAGAGTTAGGGTAAGGGTTAGCGTTAGGGTTGAGGTTAGGGTTAGAGTTAGGATTATGTTTAGGGTGAGGGTTAGGGTTAGGGTAAGGATAAGGGTTAGGGTTAAGGTTAGGGTTAGGGTTAGGTTTAGGGTTAAGGTTAGGGTTAGGGTTAGGGTAAGGGTAAGGTTTAGGGTTAGGTTTAGGGTTAGGGTTAGCAGAAGGGTAAGGGTAATGGTTAGGGTTAAGGTTAGGTTTAGGGTTAGTGTTAGTGTTAAGATTAGGGTTAGGGTAATGGTAAGGGTTAGGGTTAGGATTAGGGTAAGGGTTAGGTTTAGGGTTAAGGTTACGGTTAGGGTTAGGTTTAGGGTTAAGTTTAGGGTTAGGGTTAGCGTTTGGGTACGGGTAAGGGTTAGGTTTAGCTTTAGGGTTAGGGTTAGGTTTAGGATTAGGGTAAGGGTAAGGGTTAGGTTTAGGGTTAACGTTAGGGTTATGGTAAGGGTTAGGGTTAGGGTTAGGTTTAGGGTTAGAGTAAGGGTAAGTGTTGGGGTTAGGGTTAGTGTTAGGGTTAGTGTTAGGATAAGGGTAAGGTTTAGGGTTAGGTTAGGGTTAGGGTTCGGGGTGTGGGTTAAGGTTAGGGTTAGATTTAGGTTTAGGGTTAGGGATAGGGTAAGGGTAAGGGTTAGTGTTAGGGTTAGGGTTAGTGTTAGGTTTAGGGTTAGGTTTAGGGTAAGGGTAAGGGTTAGTGGTAGGGTTAGGGTTAAGTTTAGGGTTAGGGTTAGGGTTAGGGTAAGGGTTAGGCTTAGAGTTAGGTTAAGTGTTAGGGTTAGGGTTATGGTTATGGTTAGGGTTAGGGTTAAGTTTAGTGTAAGGGTAAGTTTTAGGGTTAGGGTTGGGTTTAGAGTTAGGGTTAGGGTAAGGGTAAGGGTTAGGGTTAGAGTTAGGGTTAGGGTTAGGGTTATGGTTAGGGTCACGGTTAGGGTAAGTGTCAGTGTTAGGGTTAGGGTTAGGATAAGGGTAAGGTTTAGGGTTAGTATTTGGGTTACAAGTTAGGGCTACGGTTAGGGTTAGGGATAGTTTTAGGGTGAGCGTAAAGGTAACGGTTAGGGTTAGGGTTAGTGTTAGGTTTAGGCTTAGGGTGAGGGTAAGGGTAAGGGTTGGGGATAGGATTAGGGTTAGGGTAAAGGTTAGGGTTAAGGTTAGGATTAGGGTTAGATTTAGGGTTATGGTTAGGGTAAGTGTAAGGGTTAGGGTTAGGGTTAGGGTTAGCGTTAGGGTTAAGGGTAGGGTTAGTGTTAGAGTTAGGGTTAGGGTAAGGCATAGGTTCGGTTTCGGTAAGGGTTAGGGTTAGGGTTCGGGTTAGGTTTAGGGTTAGGTTAGGGTAAGAGTAAGGTTTAGGTTTAGGGTTAGGGTTAGGTTAAGGTTTATGGTTATGGGTTAGCTTTAGGGTTAGGGTTAGGGTAATGACTAGGGTTAGGCTAAGGGTAAGTGTTAGGTTTAGGGTTAGCATTAGGTTTATGGTTAAAGTAAGTGTAAGGGTTAGTGTTAGGGTTAGGGTAAGGGTTAGGGTTATGGTTAGGGTTAGGGTTAGGGTTAGATTAAGGGTAAGTGTTAGGGTTAGGGTTAGTGTTAGGGTTAGCGTTAGGGTTAGGTTTAGGGTTAGGATAATGGTAAGGGTTAGGGTTAGGTTTAGGGTTAGGGTTAAGTTTAGGGTTAGGGTTAGGGTTAGGGTAAGGGTTAGGGTTAGGGTTAAGGTTAGGGTTAGGGTTAGGGTTAGGGTGAAGGTTAGGGAAAGGGTTAGGGTTAGGGTTACGGTTATATTTAGGATTAGGGAAAGTGTAAGGGTTAGGGTTAGAATTAGGGTTAGGGTAAGGGTTAGGGTTATGGTTAGGGTTAGGGTTAGGGCAAGGGTAAGTGTTAGGGTTAGGGTTCGTGTAGGGTTAGCGTTAGGGTTAGGGTTAGGGTTAGGATAAGGTTAAGGGTTACGGTTTAGGTTAGGGTTACGGGTTAGGGCTAGGGTTAGGGTTAGGGTTAGGTTTAGGTTTAGGGTAAAGGTAATGGTTAGGGTTACGGTTAGGGTTATTTTTAGGTTTAGGCTTAGGTTCAGGGTAAGGTTAAGGGTTAGGGATAGGGTTAGGGTTAGGGTTAAGGTTAGGGTTAGAGATAGGGTTAGGGTTAGGTTTAGGGTTATGTTTAGGGTAAGGGTAAGGGTTAGGGTTAGGGTTAGGGTTAGGGTTAGCGTTAGGGTTAGGCTTAGGGTTAGGGTAAGGGTAAGGGTTAGTGTTACCGTTAGGATTAGGGTTAGGGTAAGGGTAAAGGTTAGTGTTAGGTTTAGGGTTAGGTTTAGGGTTCGGAATAAGGTTAGGGTTACGGTTAGTGTAACGGTAAGGGTTAGGGTTAGGGTTAGGGTTAGGGTTAGCGTTAGGCTAAGGGTAAGTGTTAGGGTTAGGGTTAGGGTTAAGGTAAGAGTAAGGCTTAGGGTTAGGGTTAGGGTTAGGGTTAGGTTTAGGGTTAGGGTAAGGGTAAAGTTTAGGGTTAGGGTTTGGGTAAGGTTTAAGGTTAGGGTGAGGGTTAGGGTTAGGGTTAGGGTAAGGGTAAAGGTTAGGGTTAGGGTTAGGATTAGGGTTAGGTTTAGGGTTAGGGTAAGGGTAAAGGTTAGGGTTAGGGTTTGGGTAAGGTTTAAGGTTAGGGTGAGGGTTAGGGTAGGGTGTTATGTAAGTGTTAGGGTTAGGGTTAGGGTTAGGTTAAGGGTAAGGGTTAGGGTTAGGGTTAGGGGTTAGGTCTAGGGTTAGGGTTAGGGTTAGGGGTTAGGTTTAGTCTTAGGGTTAGGGTAAGTGTTAATGTTAGGGGTTAGGGTTAGTGTTAGGGTTAGGTTAAGGGTTAGAGTTAGGGTTAGGATAAGGGTTAGGGTTAGGGTTAGGGTTAGGGTTAGGTTTAGCGTTGGGGTTAAAGTTAGTGTTAGGGTTAGGGTAAGGGTAAGGGTTCGGGTTAGGGTTAGGGTTTCTGTAAGTGTTAGGGTTAGGGTTACGGTTAGGGTTAGGTTTAGGATAAGGGTAAGGATTAGGGTTAGGGTTAGGTTTAGGGTAAGGGTTAGGGTTACGTTTAGGGTAAGGGTAAGTTTAAGGTTAGGGTTAGGGTTAGGGTTCAGTTTAGGGTAAGGGAAAGGGTTAGGGTTAGGGTTAGGGTAAGGGTAAGATTTAGTGTTAGGGTTAGGGTTAGGGTTAGGGTAAGGGTAAGGGTTAGGGTTAGGGTTAGGTTAGGATTAGGGTTAGGTTTACGGTTAGGGTAAGGGTTAGGGTTAGAGTAAGGGTAAGGGTTAGGGTTAGGTTTAGGGTTAGGGTTAGGGTGAGGGTTAGGTTTAGGGTAAGGGTTAGGGTTAGGATTAGGGTAAGGGTAAGGTTTAGGGTTAGGGTTAGATTTCAGGTAGGGTAAGGGTAAGGGTTAGGGTTAGGGTTAGAGTTAGGTTTAGGGTAAGTGTAAGGGTTAGGGTTAGAGTTAAGGTTAGGGTTAGGGTTAAGGTTAGGGTTATGGTTAGGGTTAGGGTTAGGATAAGAGTAAGGGATAGGTTTAGGGTTAGGTTTAGGTTTAAGTTTAGGGTTTGGGTTAGAGTTAGGGTTAGGTTTAGGGTTAGGGTTAGGGTAAGGGTTAGTGTTAGGGTTAGTGTAAGGTTAGGGTTAGGGTTAGTGTAAGGGTTAAGGTTAGGGTTAGGGTAAGGGTTAGGGTTAGGGTAAGGGTTAGAGTTAGGTTTAGGATTTGGTTAAGGGTAAGGGTTAGAGTTAGGCTTAGGTTTAGGGTTAGGTTAAGTGTTAGGGTTAGGGTTAAGGTAAGGGTTAGGTTTAGGGTTAGGGTAAGGGTTAGGGTTAGGGTTAGGGTAAGGATAAGGGTAAGGGTAAGGGTTAAGGTTACGGTTAGGGTTAGGGTTAGGTTTAGGTTCAAAGTTAGGGTTAGGGTGAGGGCAAGGTGAAGGGTAGGGTTAAGTTTAGGGTTAGGTTTAGGGTGAGGGTTAGCGTAAGGGTAAGGGTTAGGGTTAAGGTTAGGCTTAGGATTAGGTTTAGGGTTAGGGTTAGGGTAAAGTTAAGGGTAGGGTTAGTGTTAGGTTTAGGTTTAGCGTTAGGGTTAGGGTAAGGGTAAGGGTTAGGGTTAGGGTAAGGGTAAGATTTATGGTTAGGGCTAGGGTTAGGTTTAGGGTAAGGGTTAGGGTTATGGTAAGGGTTAGGGTGAGGGTTAGGTTTAGGTTTAGGGCTAGGGTTAGGGTAAGGGTAAGGGTAAGGGTTAGGTTTAGGGTAAGGGTAAGGTTTATGGTTAGGTTGGGGTTAGGTTTAGGGTAAGGGTAAAGTTTAGGGTTAGGGTTAGTGTTAGGCTTAGGGTTAGGGTTAGGGTAACGGTTAGGGTTAGCGTTAGGGTAAGGGTTAGGGTTAGGGTTAGGGTTAGGGTTAGGTTTAGGGTTAGAGTAAGGGTAAGCGTTAGGGTTAGGGTTAGGCTTAGGGTAAGGGTTAGGGTTAGTGTTAGGGTAAGGGTAAGGGTTAGGGTTAGGATTAGGGTTAGGTGTTAGGGTAAGGGTTAGGGTTAGGGTTAGGTATACGGTTAAGTTTAGGGTAAGTGTTAGTTTTATTGTTAGGGTTAGGTTTAGGGTTAGGGTTAGGGTAAGGGTAAGGGTTAGGGTTATTGTTATGGTTAGGGTTTGGGTTAAGGTTAGGGTTAGGGTTAGGGTTAGGGTTAGTGTTAGGTTTAGGGTAAGGGTAAGGGTTAGAGTTAGGGTTAGCTTTAGGGTTAGGGAAAGGGTAAGGGTTAGGGTTAGGGTTAGGATTGGGGTAAGGATTAGGGTTAGGGTTAGGGCTAAGGTAAGTGTTTGGGTTAGGGTTAGGGTTAGCATTAAGGTTTTGGTTAGGGTAGGGGTAAGGTCTACAGTTAGGGTTAGGGTTAGGGTTACGGTTAGGGTTAGGGGTTAGGGTTAGCGTTTGGTTTAGGGTTAGGTTTAGGGTAAGGATAAGAGTTAGGGTTAGGGATAAGGTTAGGGTTCGGGTTAGGTTTAGGGTTAGGGTTAGGTTTAGAGTTAGGGTTAGGTTAAGGGTAAGGGTTAGGGTTAGGGTTAGGGTTAGGGTTAAGGTTAGGGTTGGGGTTATGGTTATGGTTAGGGTTAGGGGTTAGGGTTAGTGTTATATTTAGGCTTAGGGTTAGGGTAAGGCTAAGAGTTAGGGTTAGGGATAGGTTTATGGTTAGGTTTAGGGTTAGGTTTGGGGTTATGGTTAAAGTTAGGGTTAGGGTTAGGGTAAGCTTAAGGGTTAGGTTTAGGGTTATGGTAAGGGTAAGGATTAGGTTTAAGGTTAGGGTTAGGTTTATGTTTAGGGATAGGGTAAGGATAAGGGTAGGGTTAAGGTTAGGGTTAGGGTAAGGGTTAGGGTTATGGTTAGGGTTAGGGTAAGGGTAAGTGTTAGGGTTAGGGTTAGGGTGAGGGTTAGGGTTTGGGTTAGGGTTATGGGTTAGCGCTAGGGTTAGGCTTAGGGTTAGGTTTAGGTTTAGGGTAAAGATAATGGTTATGGTTAGTGTTAGGGTTAGGGTTAGTGTTAGGTTTAGTCTTAGGGTTAGAGTAAAAGTAAGGGTTAGGGAGAGGGTTAGGGTTAGGGTTAAGGTTAAGGTTAGGGTTAGGGTTAGGTTTAGTTTAGGGTTATGGTTAGGGTAAGGGTAAGAGTTAGGATTAGGGTTAGGGTTAGAGTTAGGGTTAGGGTTAGGATAAGGGTTCGGTTCTGGTTAGGGGAAGGGTTAGGGGTAGCGTTCGGGTTAGATTTAGAGTTAGGTTTTGGTAAGGGTAAGGGTTAGGGTTAGGGTTAGGGTAATGTTTAGGGTTAGGGTAAGGGTAAAGTATAGTGGTAGGGTTAGGGTTAGGTTTAGGTTTCGGATTAAGGTTAGGGTTACGGTTAGGGTAAGGGTAAGGTTTAGGGTTAGAGTTAAGGTTAGGGTTAGCGTTAGGCTAAGGGTAAATGTTAGGGTTAGAGTTAGGGTTAAGGTAAGAGTAAGGGTTAGGGTTAGGGTTAAGGCTAGGTTTAGGGTAAGGGTTAGGGTTAGGGTTAGGTTAAGGGTAAGGTTAAGGTTTAGGGTTAGGGTTAGGGTTAGGGTTAGCGTTAGGGTTAGGCTTAGGGTTAGGGTAAGGGTAAGGGTTAGTGTTACGGTTAGGATTAGGGTTAGGGTAAGGGTAAAGGTTAGTGTTAGGTTTAGGGTTAGGTTTAGGGTTCGGAATAAGGTTAGGGTTACGGTTAGTGTAACGGTAAGGGTTAGGGTTAGGGTTAGGGTTAGGGTTAGCGTTAGGCTAAGGGTAAGTGTTAGGGTTAGGGTTAGGGTTAAGGTAAGAGTAAGGCTTAGGGTTAGGGTTAGGGTTAGGGTTAGGTTTAGGGTTAGGGTAAGGGTAAAGTTTAGGGTTAGGGTTTGGGTAAGGTTTAAGTTTAGGGTGAGGGTTAGGGTTAGGGTTAGGGTAAGGGTAAAGGTTAGGGTTAGGGTTAGGATTAGGGTTAGGTTTAGGGTTAGGGTAAGGGTAAAGGTTAGGGTTAGGGTTTGGGTAAGGTTTAAGGTTAGGGTGAGGGTTAGGGTAGGGTGTTATGTAAGTGTTAGGGTTAGGGTTAGGGTTAGGTTAAGGGTAAGGGTTAGGGTTAGGGTTAGGGGTTAGGTCTAGGGTTAGGGTTAGGGTTAGGGGTTAGGTTCAGTCTTAGGGTTAGGGTAAGTGTTAATGTTAGGGGTTAGGGTTAGTGTTAGGGTTAGGTTAAGGGTTAGAGTTAGGGTTAGGATAAGGGTTAGGGTTAGGGTTAGGGTTAGGGTTAGGTTTAGCGTTGGGGTTAAAGTTAGTGTTAGGGTTAGGGTAAGGGTAAGGGTTTGGGTTAGGGTTAGGGTTTCTGTAAGTGTTAGGGTTAGGGTTACGGTTAGGGTTAGGTTTAGGATAAGGGTAAGGATTAGGGTTAGGGTTAGGTTTAGGGTAAGGGTTAGGGTTACGTTTAGGGTAAGGGTAAGTTTAAGGTTAGGGTTAGGGTTAGGGTTCAGTTTAGGGTAAGGGAAAGGGTTAGGGTTAGGGTTAGGGTAAGGGTAAGATTTAGTGTTAGGGTTAGGGTTAGGGTTAGGGTAAGGGTAAGGGTTAGGGTTAGGGTTAGGTTAAGATTAGGGTTAGGTTTACGGTTAGGGTAAGGGTTAGGGTTATGGTTAGGGTTAGGGTAAGGGTAAGTGTTAGGGTTAGGGTTAGGGTGAGGGTTAGGGTTTGGGTTAGGGTTATGGGTTAGCGCTAGGGTTAGGCTTAGGGTTAGGTTTAGGTTTAGGGTAAAGATAATGGTTATGGTTAGTGTTAGGGTTAGGGTTAGTGTTAGGTTTAGTCTTAGGGTTAGAGTAAAAGTAAGGGTTAGGGAGAGGGTTAGGGTTAGGGTTAAGGTTAAGGTTAGGGTTAGGGTTAGGTTTAGTTTAGGGTTATGGTTAGGGTAAGGGTAAGAGTTAGGATTAGGGTTAGGGTTAGAGTTAGGGTTAGGGTTAGGATAAGGGTTCGGTTCTGGTTAGGGGAAGGGTTAGGGGTAGCGTTCGGGTTAGATTTAGAGTTAGGTTTTGGTAAGGGTAAGGGTTAGGGTTAGGGTTAGGGTAATGTTTAGGGTTAGGGTAAGGGTAAAGTATAGTGGTAGGGTTAGGGTTAGGTTTAGGTTTCGGATTAAGGTTAGGGTTACGGTTAGGGTAAGGGTAAGGTTTAGGGTTAGAGTTAAGGTTAGGGTTAGCGTTAGGCTAAGGGTAAATATTAGGGTTAGAGTTAGGGTTAAGGTAAGAGTAAGGGTTAGGGTTAGGGTTAAGGCTAGGTTTAGGGTAAGGGTTAGGGTTAGGGTTAGGTTAAGGGTAAGGTTAAGGGTTAGGGTTAGGGTTAGGGTAAGGGTAAGGGTTAGGGTTAGGGTTAGGATTAGGGTTAGGTTTAGTGTTAGGGTAAGGGTAAGGATTAGGTTTAGGGTTTGGTTTAGGGTAATTCTTAGGGTTAGTTTTAGCGTTGGGGTTAAGGTTAGGGTTAGTGTTAGGATAAGGGTAAGGGGTAGGGTTAGGGTTAGGTTTAGGGTAAGGGTTAGGGTTAGGTTTAGGGTAAGCGTAAGTTTTAGGGTTTGTGTTAGGGTTAGGTTTAGGGTAAGGGAAAGGGTTAGGGTTAGGTTTAGGTTTAGGGTAAGGGTAAGGGTTAGGGTTAGGTCTAGGGTTAGATTTAGGGTTAGGGTAAGGGTAAGGGTTAGTGTTAACGGTTAGGATTAGGGTTAGGGTAAGGGTAAAGTTTAGTGTTAGGTTTAGGGTTAGGTTTAGGGTTCGGAATAAGTTTAGGGTTACGGTTAGTGTAAGGGTAAGGGTTAATGTTAGGGTTAGGGTTAGGGTTAGCGTTAGGCTAAGGGTAAGTGTTAGGGTTAGGGTTAGGGTTAAGGTAAGAGTAAGGGTTAGGGTTAGGGTTAAGTTTAGGTTTAGGGTAAGGGTTAGGGTTAGGGTTAGGGTAAGGGTAACATTTAGGGTTAGGGTAAAGGTAAGTGTTAGGGTTAGACTTAGGATTAGTGTTAGCTTTAGGGTTAGGGTAAGGGTAAGTGTTAGTGTTAGTGTTAGGATTAGGGTTAGGTTTAGGGTTAGGGTAAGGATAAGGGCTAGTGTTAGGGTTAGGGTAAGGTTTAAGGTTAGGGTGAGGGTTAGGGTAGGGGTTAGGGTAAGTGTTACGGTTAGGGTTAGGGTTAGGTTAAGGGTAAGGGTAAGGGTTAGGGTTAGGGTTAGGGTTAGGGTTTAGGGCTAGGGTTAGGGTTAGGTTTAGGGTTAGGGGTTAGTTTTAGTCTTAGGGTTAGGGTAAGGGTTAATGTTAGGTGTTAGGGTTAGTGTTAGGGTTAGGTTAAGGGTTAGGTTTAGGGTTAGGATAAGGGTTAGGGTTAGGGTTAGGGTTAGAGTTAGGGTAATGGTAAGTTTTATGCTTAGGGTAAGGGTTAGGGTTAGGGTTAGGGTTAGGGTTAGGGTTAGGGTTAGGGATAGGGTTAGGTTTAGCGTTAGAGTTAGGGTTAGGGTAAGGGTAAGGGTTAGGGTTAGGTTTAGGTTTAGGTTTAGGGTTAGGGTTAGGGTAAGGATAAGTGTTAGGGTTAGGGTAAGAGTAAGGTTTATGGTTAGGGTTAGGGTTAGGTTTAGAGTAAGGGTAAGGGTAAGGATTAGGGTTAGGGTTAGGCTTAGGGTAAGGGTTAGGGTTAGGGTAGGGATTAGGGTAAGGGTAAGGATTAGGGTTAGGGTTAGGGTTAGGTTTAGGTTTAGGGTTAGGTTAGGGTTAGGGTAAGGGTTAGGGTTAGGGTAGGGATTAGGGTAAGGGTAAGGATTAGGGTTAGGGTTAGGGTTAGGGTTAGGTTTAGGTTTAGGGTTAGGTTAAGGGTAAGGGTTAGAGTTAGGGTTAGGGTAAGGGTAAGGGTTAGGGTTAGGACTAGGTTTAGGTGTTAGTGTTAGGGTTAGGGTTAGGGTTATGTTTACGGTTAGGGTTTGGTTTAGGTTAAGGGTAAGGGTTATAGTTAGAGTTGGGTTAGCTTTTGGGTTAGGTTTAGCGTTAGGGTTAGGGTAAGGATAAGGGTAGGGTTAAGGTTATGGTTAGGGTTAGGGTTAGGGTTAGGGTTCAGGTTAGGTTTAGGGTGAGGTAAGGGTAAGGGTTAGTGTTAGGTTTTTTGTTAGGGTTAGGGTAAGGGTAAGGGTTAGAGTTAGGGTTAGTGTTAGGTTTAGGGTTAGGGTTAGGGTTAGGGTAAGGGTAAGGGCTAGGTTTAGGATTAGGGTTAGGGTTAGGGTAATGGTTAGGGTTAGGGTTAGGGTTAAGTTTACTTTTAGGGTGAGCGTTAGGGTAAGGGTACGGGTAAGGGTTAGGGTTAGGGTTAGGTTTAGGGTTGGGTTTTAAGGTTAGGTTTAGGGTTTGGGTAAGGGTAACGGTTAGGGTTTGGGTTAGGGTTAGGGTTATTGTTAGGGTTATGGTTAGGGTTTGGGTTAGGTTTATGGTTACGGTTAGGTTTAGGGTTAGGGTTAGGGTAAGGGTATGTGTTAGGGTTAGGGTTAGCGTTAGGGTTAGTGTTAGGTTTAGCGTTAGGGTAAGTGTAAGGGTTATTGTTACGGTTAAGGTTAGGGTAAGGGTTAGGGTTAGGGTTAGGGTTAGGTTTAGGGTAAGGGTTAGAGTTAGGTTTAGGGTAAGGGTAAGGTTTAGGGTTAGGGTTAGTGTTAGAGTTAGGGTAAGGGTTAGGGTTAGTGTTAGGGTTAGGATAGAGTTTAGGGTAAGGGTAAGTGTTAGGGTTAGGGTTAGGTTTAGGATAAGTGTAATGGTTAGGGTTAGGGTTAGGCTTAGTGTTAGGGTAAGTGTAAGGATTACGGTTAGGGTTAGGGTTAGGGTAAGGGTAAGGGTTAGGGTTCGGACTAGGGTTATTTGTTAGGGTAAGGGTTAGCGTTAGGGTTTGGTATACGGTTAAGGTTAGGATAAGGGTTAGGTTTAGGGTTAGGATTAGGTTTAGGGTTAGGGTAAGGGTAAGGGTTAGGGTTAGGTTTAGGGTTAGGGTAGGGTTGAGGTTAGGGTTAGGGTTAGGTTTAGGTTTGGGGTTAGGTTTTGGTTAAGGGTAAGGGTTATAGTTAGGGTTCGGGTTAGGGTTAGGGAAAGGGTAAGGGTTAGTGTTAGTGTTAGGGTTAGGGTAAGGATTAGGGTTAGGGTTAGGGCTAAGGTAAGGGTTAGGGTAAGGGTTTGGGTTAGCATTAAGGTTAGGGTTAGGGTAAGAATAAGGGTTTGGGTTAGGGTTAGGGTTAAGGTAAGAGTAAGTGTTAGGGTTAGGGTTAGTGTTAGGTTTAGGGTAAGGGTTAGTGTTAGGGTTAGGGTATGTGTAAGGTGTAGGATTAGGTTTAGGTTTAGGTTTAGGGTTAGAGTTAGGGTTAGGGTAAGGATAAGGGTAGGGTTAAGGTTAGGGTTAGGGTTAGGGTTAAGGTTAGGGTTAGGGTTAGGTTTAGGTTTAGGGTTAGGGTTAGGGTAGGAGTAAGGGCTAGGGTTAGGATTAGGGTTAGGGTTAGGGTAATGGTTAGGGTTAGGGTTAGGGTTAAGGTTAGGTTTAGGGTTGGGTTTTAAGGTTAGGTTTAGGGTTAGTGTAAGTGTAACGGTTAGGGTTTGGGTTAGGGTTAGGGTAAGGGTTAGGGTTAGGGTTAGCGTTAGGGTTAGGGTTAGGTTTATGGTTACGGTTACGGTTAGGGTTAGGGTTAGGGTAAGGGTATGTGTTAGGGTTAGGTTTAGTGTTAGGATTAGTGTTAGGTTTAGCGTTAGGGTAAGGGTAAGGGTAAGGGTTAAGGTTAGGGTTAGGTTTAGTTTTAGGTTTAGGGTTAGGATTAGGGTTAGGTTTGGGTTAGGGTAAAGGTAAGCGTTAGGGTTAGGACTAGGTTTAGGTGTTAGGGCAAGGGTTAGGGTTATGTATACGGTTAATGTTAGGATAAGGGTAAGGGTTAGAGTTAGGGTTAAGATTAGGGTTAGGGAAAGGGTAAGGGTTAGGGTTAGGGTTAGGGTAAGGATTAGGGTTAGGTTAGGGCTAAGTTAAGGGTTAGAGTAATGGTTAGGGTTAGCATTCAAGTTAGGGTTAGGGTAGAGATAAGGGTTTTGTTAGGGTTAGGGTTTAGTTAAGAGTAATGGTTAGGGTAAGGGTTAAGGTTAGGTTTAGGGTAAGGGTTAAGGCTAGGGTTAGGGTAAAGGTAAGGTTTAGGTTTAGGGATAGTGTTAGGGTTATGTTAAGGGTTGGGGTTGAGGTTAGGGTTAGGGTTAGGGTTAGGGTTAGTGTTAGGGTTAGGTTTAGAGTTAGGTTTAGGGTTTGGTTAAGGGTAACGGTTACGGTTAGGGTTAGGGTTAGGTTAAGGGTTAGGGTTAGGTTAAGTTAAGGTTTAAAATTAGGGTTAGGGTAAGGGTTAGGGTTAATGTTAGGGTTAGGGTGAGGGTAAGGATAAGGGTTAGGGTTAAGGTTAGGGTTAGGGTTAGGGTTACGGTTAGGTTTAAGGTTAGGGTTAGGGTGAGGGCAAGGGTAAGGGTTAGGGTTAGGTTTAGGGTTAGGGTTAGGGTAAGGGTAAGTGTTAGGGTTAAGGTCAGGGTTTGGGTTAGGTTTAGGGTTAGGGTTAGGGTTAGGGTAAGGGTAAGGGTTAGGGTTAGGTTTAGGGTTAGGGTTAGGGTTAGGGTTAGGGTAAGGATAAGCGTTAGGGTTAGGGTAAGTGTAAGGTTTACGGTTAGGGTTAGGGTTAGGTTTAGAGTAAGGGTAAGGGTTAGGGTTAGGGTTAGGCTTAGGGTTAGGGTAAGGGTAAGGATTAGGGTTAGGGTTAGGGTTAGGGTAAGGGTTAGGGTTAGGGTTAGGGTAGGGTTAGGGTAAGGGTAAGGATAAGGGTTAGGGTTAGGTTTAGAGTAAGGTTTAGGGTTAGGGTAAGGGTAAGGGTACGGGTTAGGGTTAGGGTTAGGGTTAGGGTTAGGGTTAGGGTAAGGGTAAGGATAAGGGTTAGGGTTAGGGTTAGGGTTAGGGTTAGAGTAAGGTTTAGGGTTAGGGTAAGGGTAAGGGTACGGGTTAGGGTTAGGACTAGGGTTAGATGTTAGTGTAAGGGTTAGGGTTAGGGTTTGGTATACTGTTAAGGTTAGGATAAGGTTTAGGGTTAGGGTTTGGGTTGGGTTTATGGTTAGGGTTAGGTTTAGGTTAATGGTTTGGGTTATAGTTAGGGTTAGGGTTAGGGTTAAGGAAAGGGTAAGGGGTAGGGTTAGGTTTAGGGTAAGGATTAGGGTCAGGGTTAGGGCTAAGGTAAGGGTTACGGTAAGGGTTTGGGTTAGCATTAAGGTTAGGGTTAGGGTAGGGGTAAATGTTGGGGTTAGGGTTAGGGGTAAGGTAAGAGTAAGCGTTAGGGTTAGGGTTAGGGTTAGGTTTAGGGTAAGGGTTAAGATTAGGGTTATTGTATGGGTAAGGTTTAGGGTTAGGTTTAGGGTTAGGTTTATGGTTAGGTTTAGGGTAAGGATAAGGGTAGGGTTAAGGTTAGGGTTAGGGTTAGGGTTAGGGTTAGGGTTAAGGTTAGGGCTAGGGTGAGGTAAGGGTAAGTGTTAGTGTTAGATTTTTTGTTAGGGTTAGGGTAAGGGTAAGGGTTAGAGTTAGGGTTAGGGTTAGGTTTAGGGTTAGGGTTAGGGTTAGGGTAAGGGTAAGGGCTAGGGTTAGGATTAGGGTTAGGGTTAGGGTAATGGTTAGGGTTAGGGTTAGTGTTAGGGTTAGGGTTAGGGTTAGGGCTAAGGTAAGGGTTAGGGTAAGGGTTTGGGTTAGCATTAGGGTTAGGGTTAGGGTTAGGGTTATATTAAGGGTAAGGTTTAGGGTTAGGACTAGGGTTAGGTGTTAGAGTAAGGGTTAGGGTTAGGGTTAGGTATACGGTTAAGGTTAGTATAAGGGTTAGGTTTAGGGTTAGGGTTAGGTTTACGGTTAGGTTTAGGTTTAGGCTAAGGGTAAGGGTTATAGTTAGGGTTAGGGTTAGGGTTAGGGAAAGGGTAAGGGTTAGGGTTAGGGTTAGGGTTAGGGTAAGGATTAGGGTTAGGGTTAGGGCTAAGGTAAGGGTTAGGGTAAGGGTTTGGGTTAGCATTAAGGTTAGGGTTAGTGTAGGGGTAAGGGTTTGGGTTAGGGTTAGGGTTAAGGTAAGAGTAAGCGTTAGGGTTAGGGTTAGGGTTAGGTTTAGGTTTAGGGTTAGGGTAAGGTCTAGGGTAGGATTCAGGTTAGGGTTAGGGTTAGGGTTAGGGTTGAGGTTAGGTTTAGGGTGAGGTAAGGGTAAGGGTTAGTGTTAGGTTTTTTGTTAGGTTTAGGGTAAGGGTAAGGGTTAGAGTTAGGGTTAGGGTTAGGTTTAGTGTTAGGGTTAGGGTTAGGGTGAGGGTAAGGGTAAGGGTTAGGGTTAAGTTTAGGGTTAGGGTTAGGTTTAGGGTTAGGTTTACGGTAAGGGTAAGTGTTAGGGTTAAGTTTAGGGTTAGGGTTAGGTTTAGGGTTAGGGTAAGGATAAGGGTTAGGGTTAGGGTAGGGTAAGGTTTATGGTTAGGTTTAGGTTTAGGTTTAGAGTAAGGGTAAGGGTAAGGATTAGGGTTAAGGTTAGGGTAAGGGTTAGGGTTAGGGTAGGGATTAGGGTAAGGGTAAGGATTAGGGTTAGGGTTAGGGTTAGGGTTAGGGTTAGGTTTAGGGTTAGGGTAAGGGTAAGGGTTAGAGTTAGGGTTAGGGTAAGGGTAAGGGTTAGGGTTAGGACTAGGTTTAGGTGTTAGTGTTAGGGTTAGGTTTAGGGTTAGGTTTACGGTTAGGGTTAGGTTTAGGTTAAGGGTAAGGGTTATAGTTAGGGTTAGGGTTAGGTTTAGGGTTAGGTTTAGCGTTAGTGTTAGGGTAAGGATAAGGTTAGGGTTAAGGTTAGGGTTCAGGTTAGGTTTAGGGTGAGGTAAGGGTAAGGGTTAGTGTTAGGTTTTTTGTTAGGGTTAGGGTAAGGGTAAGGGTTAGAGTTAGGGTTAGGGTTAGGTTTAGGGTTAGGGTTACGGTTAGGGTAAGGATAAGGGCTAGGGTTAGGATTAGGGTTAGGGTTAGGGTAATGGTTAGTGTTAGGGTTAGGGTTAAGGTTACGTTTAGGGTGAGTGTTAGGGTTAGGGTTAGGGTTAGGGTTAGGGTTAGGGTTAGGTTTAGGGTTGGGTTTTAAGGTTAGGTTTAGGGTTAGGGTAAGGGTAATGGTTAGTGTTTGGGTTAGGGTTATGGTAAGGGTTAGGGTAAGGGTAAGGGTTAGTTTTAGGGATAGGGCTAGGGTTAGGTTAAGGATTAAGTTTAGAGTTAGGGTTAGGTTTAGTTTTAGGTTTAGGGTAAGGGTAAGGGTTAGGGTTATGGATAAGTTTAGGGGTAGGGTTAGGGTTAGGGTTAGGGTAAGGGTAAGGGTTAGGGTTAGGGTTAAGGTTAGGGTGAGGGTTTGGTTAGGGTTAGGGTAGGGTTTAGGGAAAGGGTAAGTGTTAGGTTAGGGCTAGGGTTAGGATAAGTGTAAGGGTTAGGGTTAGGGGTTAGGCTTAGTGTTAGGGTTAGGGTTAGGGTTAGGATTAAGGTAAGGGTTAAGGTTAGGGTTAGGTTAAGGGTTAGGTTTAGGGTTAGGGTTAGGGATAGGTTTAGGGTTAGGGTTAGGGTTAGGTTTAGAGTTAGGTTTATAGTTTGGTTAAGGCAAGGGTTATGGTTAAGGTAAGGGTTTGGGTTAGGATTAGGGTTAGGTTAGATTTGGTGTAGTGTTAGGGTTAGGGTAAGGGCAAGGTTTAGGGTTAGGTTTAGGGTTAAAGTTAGGGTTAGGGTTAGGTTTAGGGTTAGGGTTGGGGTAACGGTAAGGGTTAAGTTTAGGGGTTAGGTTTAGGGTTAGAGTTAGGATTAAGGTAAGGCTTAAGGTTAGGGTTAGGGTAAGGGTTAGGGTTAGGGTTAGGGTTAGGGTTAGGTTTAGGGTTAGGGTAAGTGTAAGTGTAAGGGTTAGTGTTAGAGTTAGGGGAAGGGTTAGGGTTAGGGTTAGGGTAGGGTTTAGGGTAAGGGTAAGTGTTAGGGTTAGGGTTAGGTTTAGGATAAGGGTAAGGGTTGGGGTTAGGGGTTAGGGTTTGTGTTAGGGTTAAGGTAAGGGTAAGGGTTAGGGTTAGGATTAGGGTTAGGGTTAGATTTGGTTTAGGGTTAGGGTTAGGGTAAGGGCAAGGTTTAGGGTTAGGTTTAGGTTTAAGGTTAGGGATAGGGTTACTTTAAGGTTAGGGTTAGGGTAAGGGTAAGGGTTAGGTTTAGTGTTAAGGTTAGTGTTAGAGTTAGGGTTAGGGTTAGGGTAAGTGTTAAGGTTAAGGTTAGGGTAAGGGTTAGAGTTTGGGTTCGGGTTAGGGTTAGGTTTAAGGATAGTTTTAGGGTTAGGTTAAGGGTTAGGGTTAGGTTAAGTTAAGGGTTAGGGTTAGGGTTAGGTTAAGGGTTAGGGTTAGAATTAGGGTTAGGGTTAGGGTAAGGATAAGGGTTAGTGTTAAGGTTAAGGTTAGGGTTAGGTTTACGGTTAGGTTTAAGGTTATTGTTAGGGTGAGGGCAATTGTAAGGGTTAGGGTTAGGTTTAGGATTAGGGTAAGGGTCAGGTTTAGGGTTAGGTTTAGGGGTAGGGTTAGGGTAAGGGTAAGGGTAAGGGGTAGGGTTAAGGTTAGAGTTAGGGTTAGGTTTAGGGTTAGGGTTAGGGTTAGGGTAAGGGTAAGGGTTAGGTTTAAGTTTAGGTTAGGGTTAGGGTTATGGTAAGGATAATGGTTAGGTTTGGGGTAAGGGTAAGCTTTATGGTTAGGGTTAGGGTTAGGTTTAGTGTAAGGGTAAGGGTTAGGGTTAGGGTAAGGGTAAGGGTAAGGTTTAGGGTTAGGGTTAGGTTAAGGGTAGGGGTTGAGGTTATGGTTAGGGTTAGGGTGAGGGTAAGGGTAAGGGTGAGGTTTAGGGTTACGGTTAGGGTAAGGTTTAGGGTTAGGCATAGGGTTAGGGTGACGGTTAGGTTTAGGGTTACGGTTAGGGTTAGGGTTAGGGTAGGGTAAGGGTATGTGTTTGGGTTAGTGTTAGTGTTAGTGTTAGGATTAGGGTTAGCGTTATGGTAAGGGTAAGGGTTAGGGTTAGGTTTAGGTTTAAGGTAAGGGTAAGGGTTAGGGTTAGGGTTAGGGTTAGGGTTAGGTTTACGGTTAGGGTTAGGTTTAGGTTAAGGGTAAGGGTTATAGTTAGTGTTAGGGTTAGGGTTAGGGAAAGGGTAATGGTTAGGGTTAGGGTTAAGGTAAGGATTAGGGTTAGGGTTAGGGATAAGATAAGGGTTAGTGTAAGGGTTTGGGTTAGCATTAATGTTAGTGTTAGGGTAGGGGTAAGGGTTTGGGTTAGGGTTAGGGTTAAGGTAAGAGTATGCGTTAGGGTTAGGGTTAGGGTTAGGTTTAGGGTAAGAGTTAGGGTTAGGGTTAGGGTTAGGGTATGGGTAAGGTTTAGGGTTAGGTTTAGGGTTAGGTTTAGGGTTAGGGTTAGGGTAAGGATAAGGTTGTTTAAGGTTAGGGTTAGGGATAGGGTTAGGGTTAAGGTTAGGATTAGGGTGAGGTAAGGGTAAGAGTTAGTGATAGGTTTTTTGTTAGGGTTAGGGTTAGGGTTAGGGTTAGGGTTAAGGTTAGGGTTAGGGTTAGGTTTAGGGTTAGGGTTAGGTTTAGGGTAAGGATAAGAGAAGGGTTAGGGTTATGTTTAGTTTTAGGGTAAGTGTTAGGGTTAGGGTTAGGGTTAGGGTAAGGGTTAGGGTTAGGGTTAGGGTTAGGTTTAGGGGTTAGGGTTAGGGTTAGGGTTAGGTTTAGGGTTAGGGTTAATGTATGTGTAAGGGTTAGGGTTATGGTTAGGGTTAGGTTTAGGGTTAGTGTTAGGGTAAGGGTAATTGTTAGGGTTAGGGTTAGGGTTAAGATTAGGGTTAGGGTTAGGGTTAGGTTTAGGGTTAGGGTTAGGGTTAGGGTAAGGGTAAGGGTTAGGTTTAGTGATAGGGTTAGGTTTAGGGTTAGAGTTAGGTTTAGGGTTAGGGTAAGGGTAAGGTTAGGGTTAGGGTTAGGGTTAGGGTTAGGGTTGGGTTAGAATTAGGGCAAGTGTTAGAGTTAGGGTTAAGGTTAGGGTTAGGTTTAGGGTAAGGGTTAGGGTTAGGGCAAGGGTAAGGGTTAGGGTTAGGTTTAGGCTTAGGGTTAGAGTAAGGGTAAGGATTAGTTTTATGGTGAGGTTTAGGGTAAGGGTTAAGGTTGGGGTTAGGGTAGGGGTTAGGGTAAGGGTGAGGTTTAGGTTTAGGGGTAGGGTTAGGGTTAGGGTTAGGTTTAGGGTTAGGCGAAGGGTAAGGGTTAGGGTTTGGGTTAGGGTTAGGGTAATGGTTATGGTTAGGGTTAGGGAAAGTGTAAGGGTTAGAGTTAGGACTAGGGTTAGGTGTTAGGGTAAGGGTTAGGGTTAGGGTTAGGTAAACGGTTAAGGTTAGGATAAGGGTAAGGGTTAGAGTTATGGTTAAGGTTAGGGATAGGGAAAGGGTAAGGGTTAGGGTTAGGGTTAGGGTAAGGATTAGGGTTAGGGTTAGGGCTAAGGTACGGGTTAGGGTAAGGGTTAGGGTTAGCATTAAGGTTAGGGTTAGGGTAGGGTTAAGGGTTAGGGTTAGGGTTATTTTTAAGGTAACAGTAAGGGTTAGGGTTAGGGTTAGGGTTAGGGTAAGGGTTAGGGTTAGGGTTAGGGTATGGGTCAGGTTTAGGTTTAGGGTTAGTGTTAAGGTTAGGTTTAGGGTAAGAGTTAGGGTTAGGGTTAGGGTTAGGATTAGGTTTAGGTTTACGGTAAGGGTTAGGGTTAGTGTTAGGGTTAGGGTTAGGTTTAGGGTTAGGGTTAGGGTAAGAGTAAGTGTTAGGGTTAGGGTTAGGTTAAGGGTTGGGGTTGAGGTTAGGGTTAGGGTTAGGGTGAGGATTAGGGTTAGGGTTAGTGTTAGGGTTAGGTTTAGATTTAGGTTTAGGATTTGGTTAAGGGTAAGGGTTAGGGTTAGGGTTAGGTTTAGATTTAGGTTTAGGATTTGGTTAAGGGTAAGGGTTAGGGTAAGGGTTAGGGTTATGGTTAGGTTAAGGGTTAGGATTAGGTTAAGGTAAGGTTTAGGGTTAGGTTTAGGGTAAGGGTTAGGGTTAGTGTTACTGTTAGGGTGAGGGTAAGGATAAGGGTTAGGGTTAAGGTGAGGGTTAGGGTAAGGGTTAGGTTTAAGGTTGGGGTTAGGGTGAGGGCATGGGTAAGGGTTAGGGTTAGGTTTAGGGTTAGGGTTAGGGTAAGGGTAACGATTAGGGTTAGGTTTAGTTTTAGGTTTAGGGTTAGGGTTAGGGTTAGGGTAAGGATAAGGGTTAGGGTTAGGGTAAGGGTAAGGTTTATGGTTAGGGTTAGGGTTAGGTTTAGAGTAAGGGTAAGGGTTAGGGTTAGGGTTAGGCTTAGGGTTAGGGTAAGGGTAAGGATTAGGATTAGGGTTAGGTTTAGGGTAAGGGTTAGGGTTAGGGTAGGGGTTAGGGTAAGGGTAAGTATTAGGGTTAGGGTTAGGGTTAGGGTAAGGGTAAGGGTTAAGGTTAGGACTAGGGTTAGGTGTTAGGGTAAGGGTTAGGGTTAGGGTTAGGTATACGGTTAAGGTTAGGATAAGGGTTAGGGTTAGGGTTAGGGTTGGGTTTACGGTTAGGTTTAGGTTTAGGTTAAGGGTAAGGGTTATAGTGAGGGTTAGGGTTAGGGTTAGGGAAAGGGTAAGGGTTAGGGTTAGGGTTAGGGTAAGGATTAGTTTTAGGGTTAGGGCTAAGGTAAGGGTTAGGGTAAGGGTTTGGGTTAGCATTAAGGTTAGGGTTAGGGTAGGGGTAAGGGTTTGGGTTAGGGTTAGGGTTAAGGTAAGAGTAAGCGTTAGGGTTAGGGTTAGGTTTAGGTTTAGGGTAAGGGTTAGGGTTAGGGTATGGGTAAGGTTTAGGGTTAGGTTTAGGTTTAGGTTTAGGGTTAGGGTTAGGGTAAGGACTAGGGTAGGGTTAAGGTTAGGGTTAGGGTTAGGGTTAGGGTTGAGGTTAGGTTTAGGGTGAGGTAAGGTTAAGGGTTAGTGTTAGGTTTTTTGTTAGGGTTAGGGTAAGGGTAAGGGTTAGAGTTAGGGTTAGGGTTAGGGTTAGGTTTAGGGTTAGGGTTAGGGTTAGGGTGAGGGTAAGGGTAAGGGTTAGGGTTAAGTTTAGGGTTAGGGTTAGGTTTAGGGTTAGGTTTACGGTAAGGGTAAGTGTTAGGGTTAAGGTTAGGGTTAGGGTTAGGTTTAGCGTTAGAGTTAGGGTTAGGGTAAGGGTAAGGGTTAGGGTTAGGTTTAGGTTTAGGTTTAGGGTTAGGGTTAGGGTAAGGATAAGTGTTAGGGTTAGGGTAAGAGTAATTTTTATGGTTAGGGTTAGGTTTAGAGTAAGGGTAAGGGTAAGGATTAGGGTTAGGGTTAGGTTTAGGTTAAGGGTAAGGGTTATAGTTAGTGTTAGGGTTAGGGTTAGGGAAAGGGTAATGGTTAGGGTTAGGGTTAAGGTAAGGATTAGGGTTAGGGTTAGGGATAAGATAAGGGTTAGTGTAAGGGTTTGGGTTAGCATTAATGTTAGTGTTAGGGTAGGGGTAAGGGTTTGGGTTAGGGTTAGGGTTAAGGTAAGAGTATGCGTTAGGGTTAGGGTTAGGGTTAGGTTTAGGGTAAGAGTTAGGGTTAGGGTTAGGGTTAGGGTATGGGTAAGGTTTAGGGTTAGGTTTAGGGTTAGGTTTAGGGTTAGGGTTAGGGTAAGGATAAGGTTGTTTAAGGTTAGGGTTAGGGATAGGGTTAGGGTTAAGGTTAGGATTAGGGTGAGGTAAGGGTAAGAGTTAGTGATAGGTTTTTTGTTAGGGTTAGGGTTAGGGTTAGGGTTAGGGTTAAGGTTAGGGTTAGGGTTAGGTTTAGGGTTAGGGTTAGGTTTAGGGTAAGGATAAGAGAAGGGTTAGGGTTATGTTTAGTTTTAGGGTAAGTGTTAGGGTTAGGGTTAGGGTTAGGGTAAGGGTTAGGGTTAGGGTTAGGGTTAGGTTTAGGGGTTAGGGTTAGGGTTAGGGTTAGGTTTAGGGTTAGGGTTAATGTATGTGTAAGGGTTAGGGTTATGGTTAGGGTTAGGTTTAGGGTTAGTGTTAGGGTAAGGGTAATTGTTAGGGTTAGGGTTAGGGTTAAGATTAGGGTTAGGGTTAGGGTTAGGTTTAGGGTTAGGGTTAGGGTTAGGGTAAGGGTAAGGGTTAGGTTTAGTGATAGGGTTAGGGTTAGGGTTAGAGTTAGGTTTAGGGTTAGGGTAAGGGTAAGGGTTAGGGTTAGGGTTAGGGTTAGGTTTAGGTTAAGCGTTATTGTTAGGAGTTAGGGTTAGGGTAAGGGTTATGGTAAGGGTTAGGGTTAGGGTTAGGGTAAGGGTTAGGGTTGGGTTAGAATTAGGGCAAGTGTTAGAGTTAGGGTTAAGGTTAGGGTTAGGTTTAGGGTAAGGGTTAGGGTTAGGGCAAGGGTAAGGGTTAGGGTTAGGTTTAGGCTTAGGGTTAGAGTAAGGGTAAGGATTAGTTTTATGGTGAGGTTTAGGGTAAGGGTTAAGGTTGGGGTTAGGGTAGGGGTTAGGGTAAGGGTGAGGTTTAGGTTTAGGGGTAGGGTTAGGGTTAGGGTTAGGTTTAGGGTTAGGCGAAGGGTAAGGGTTAGGGTTTGGGTTAGGGTTAGGGTAATGGTTATGGTTAGGGTTAGGGAAAGTGTAAGGGTTAGAGTTAGGACTAGGGTTAGGTGTTAGGGTAAGGGTTAGGGTTAGGGTTAGGTAAACGGTTAAGGTTAGGATAAGGGTAAGGGTTAGAGTTATGGTTAAGGTTAGGGATAGGGAAAGGGTAAGGGTTAGGGTTAGGGTTAGGGTAAGGATTAGGGTTAGGGTTAGGGCTAAGGTACGGGTTAGGGTAAGGGTTAGGGTTAGCATTAAGGTTAGGGTTAGGGTAGGGTTAAGGGTTAGGGTTAGGGTTATTTTTAAGGTAAGAGTAAGGGTTAGGGTTAGGGTTAGGGTTAGGGTAAGGGTTAGGGTTAGGGTTAGGGTATGGGTCAGGTTTAGGTTTAGGGTTAGTGTTAAGGTTAGGTTTAGGGTAAGAGTTAGGGTTAGGGTTAGGGTTAGGATTAGGGTTAGGTTTACGGTAAGGGTTAGGGTTAGTGTTAGGGTTAGGGTTAGGTTTAGGGTTAGGGTTAGGGTAAGAGTAAGTGTTAGGGTTAGGGTTAGGTTAAGGGTTGGGGTTGAGGTTAGGGTTAGGGTTAGGGTGAGGGTTAGGGTTAGGGTTAGTGTTAGGGTTAGGTTTAGATTTAGGTTTAGGATTTGGTTAAGGGTAAGGGTTAGGGTTAGGGTTAGGTTTAGATTTAGGTTTAGGATTTGGTTAAGGGTAAGGGTTAGGGTAAGGGTTAGGGTTATGGTTAGGTTAAGGGTTAGGATTAGGTTAAGGTAAGGTTTAGGGTTAGGTTTAGGGTAAGGGTTAGGGTTAGTGTTACTGTTAGGGTGAGGGTAAGGATAAGGGTTAGGGTTAAGGTGAGGGTTAGGGTAAGGGTTAGGTTTAAGGTTGGGGTTAGGGTGAGGGCATGGGTAAGGGTTAGGGTTAGGTTTAGGGTTAGGGTTAGGGTAAGGGTAACGATTAGGGTTAGGTTTAGTTTTAGGTTTAGGGTTAGGGTTAGGGTTAGGGTAAGGATAAGGGTTAGGGTTAGGGTAAGGGTAAGGTTTATGGTTAGGGTTAGGGTTAGGTTTAGAGTAAGGGTAAGGGTTAGGGTTAGGGTTAGGGTTAGGCTTAGGGTTAGGGTAAGGGTAAGGATTAGGATTAGGGTTAGGTTTAGGGTAAGGGTTAGGGTTAGGGTAGGGGTTAGGGTAAGGGTAAGGATTAGGGTTAGGGTTAGGGTTAGGGTAAGGGTAAGGGTTAAGGTTAGGACTAGGGTTAGGTGTTAGGGTAAGGGTTAGGGTTAGGGTTAGGTATACGGTTAAGGTTAGGATAAGGGTTAGGGTTAGGGTTAGGGTTGGGTTTACGGTTAGGTTTAGGTTTAGGTTAAGGGTAAGGGTTATAGTGAGGGTTAGGGTTAGGGTTAGGGAAAGGGTAAGGGTTAGGGTTAGGGTTAGGGTAAGGATTAGTTTTAGGGTTAGGGCTAAGGTAAGGGTTAGGGTAAGGGTTTGGGTTAGCATTAAGGTTAGGGTTAGGGTAGGGGTAAGGGTTTGGGTTAGGGTTAGGGTTAAGGTAAGAGTAAGCGTTAGGGTTAGGGTTAGGTTTAGGTTTAGGGTAAGGGTTAGGGTTAGGGTATGGGTAAGGTTTAGGGTTAGGTTTAGGTTTAGGTTTAGGGTTAGGGTTAGGGTAAGGACTAGGGTAGGGTTAAGGTTAGGGTTAGGGTTAGGGTTAGGGTTGAGGTTAGGTTTAGGGTGAGGTAAGGTTAAGGGTTAGTGTTAGGTTTTTTGTTAGGGTTAGGGTAAGGGTAAGGGTTAGAGTTAGGGTTAGGGTTAGGTTTAGGGTTAGGGTTAGGGTTAGGGTGAGGGTAAGGGTAAGGGTTAGGGTTAAGTTTAGGGTTAGGGTTAGGTTTAGGGTTAGGTTTACGGTAAGGGTAAGTGTTAGGGTTAAGGTTAGGGTTAGGGTTAGGTTTAGCGTTAGAGTTAGGGTTAGGGTAAGGGTAAGGGTTAGGGTTAGGTTTAGGTTTAGGTTTAGGGTTAGGGTTAGGGTAAGGATAAGTGTTAGGGTTAGGGTAAGAGTAATTTTTATGGTTAGGGTTAGGTTTAGAGTAAGGGTAAGGGTAAGGATTAGGGTTAGGGTTAGGTTTAGGGTAAGGGTTAGGGTTAGGGTAGAGTTTAGGGTAAGGGTAAGGATTAGGGTTAGGGTTAGGGTTAGGGTTAGTGTTAGGTTTAGGGTTAGGGTAAGGGTAAGGGTTAGAGTTAGGGTTAGGGTAAGGATAAGGGTTAGGGTTAGGACTAGGTTTAGGTGTTACTGTTAGGGTTAGGGTTAGGGTTAGGTTTACGGTTAGGGTGAGGTTTAGGTTAAGGGTAAGGGTTATAGTTAGGGTTAGGGTTAGTTTTAGGGTTAGGTTTAGCGTTAAGGTTAGGGTAAGGATAAGGGTAGGGTTAAGGTTAGGGTTAGGGTTTGTGTTAGGGTTAGGGTTCAGGTTAGGTTTAGGGTGAGGTAAGGGTAAGGGTTAGTGTTAGGTTTTTTGTTAGGGTTAGGGTAAGGGTAAGGGTTAGAGTTAGGGTTAGGGTTAGGTTTAGGTTTAGGGTTAGGGTTAGGGTAAGGATTAGGGTTAGATTAGGGCTAAGGTAAGGTTTAAGGTAAGGGTTAGGGTTAGCATTAAGGTTAGGGTTAGGGTAGGGGTAAGGGTTAGGGTTAGAGTTAGGGTTAAGGTAAGAGTAAGGGTTAGGGTTAGGGTTAGGGTTATGTTTACGGTAAGGGTTAGGGTTAGGGTTAGGGTATGGGTAAGGTTTAGGTTTAGGGTTAGTGTTAGGGTTAGGTTATGGGTAAGGGTTAGGGTTAGGGTTAGGATTAGGGTAGGTTTACGGTAAGGGTTAGGGTTAGGGTTAGGGTTTGGTTTAGGGGTAGGATTAGGGTAAGGGTAAGTGTTAGGGTTAGGGTTAGGTTAAGGGTTGGGGTTGAGGTTAGGGTTAGGGTGAGGGTGAGGGTTAGTTTTAGGGTCAGTGTTAGGGTTAGGTTTAGAGTTAGGTTTAGGGTTTGGTTAAGGGTAAGGTTTAGGGTTAGGGTTAGGGTTATGGTTAGGTTAAGGGTTAGGGTTAGGTTAAGGTAAGGTTTAAGGTTAGGGTTAGGGTAAGGGTTAGGGTTAGTGTTAGCGTTAGGGTGAGGGTAAGGATAAGGGTTAGGGTTGAGGTGAGGCTTAGGGTTAGGGTTACGGTTAGGTTTAAGGTTAGGGTTAGGGTGAGGGCAAGGGTAAGGTAAGGGTTAGGGTTAGGACTAGGGTTAGGTGTTAGGGTAAGGGTTAGGTTTAGGGATAGGTATACGGTTAAGGTTAGGATAAGGATTAGGGTTAGGGTTAGGGTTAGGTTTACGGTTAGGGTTAGGTTTAGGTTAAGGGTAAGGGTTATAGTTAGTGTTAGGGTTAGGGTTAGGGAAAGGGTAATGGTTAGGGTTAGGGTTAAGGTAAGGATTAGGATTAGGGTTAGGGATAAGATAAGGGTTAGGGTAAGGGTTTGGGTTAGCATTAAGGTTAGTGTTAGGGTAGGGGTAAGGGTTTGGGTTAGGGTTAGGCTCAAGGTAAGAGTATGCGTTAGGGTTAGGGTTGGGGTTAGGTTTAGGGTTAGGTTTAGGGTTAGGGTTAGGGTAAGGATAAGGTCGCTTAAGGTTAGGGTTAGGGTTAGGGTTAGGGTTAAGGTTAGGATTAGGGCGAGGTAAGGGTAAGAGTTAGTGTTAGTTTTTTTGTTAGGGTTAGGGTTAGGGTTAGGGTTAAGGTTAGGGTTAGGGTTAGGTTTAGGGTTAGGGTTAGGTTTAGGGTAAGGATAAGAGAAGGGTTAGGGTTATGTTTAGTTTTAGGGTAAGTGTTAGGGTTAGGGTTAGGGTTAGGGTAAGGGTTAGGGTTAGGGTTAGGGTTAGGTTTAGGGGTTAGGGTTAGGGTTAGGGTTAGGTTTAGGGTTAGGGTTAATGTATGTGTAAGGGTTAGGGTTACGGTTAGGGTTAGTTTTAGGGTTAGTGTTAGGGTAAGGGTAATTGTTAGGGTTAGGGTTAGGGTTAAGGTTAGGGTTAGGGTTAGGGTTAGGGTTAGGTTTAGGGTTAGGGTTAGGGTTAGGGTAAGGGTAAGGGTTAGGGTTAGTGATAGGGTTAGGGTTAGGGTTAGAGTTAGGTTTAGGGTTAGGGTAAGGGTAAGGGTTAGGGTTAGGGTTAGGTTTAGGTTTAGGTTAAGCGTTATTGTTAGGGGTTAGGGTTAGGGTAAGGGTTATGGTAAGGGTTAGAGTTAGGGTTAGGGTTAGGGTAAGGGTTAGGGTTGGGTTAGAATTAGGGTAAGTGTTAGTGTTAGGGTTAGGGTTAGGGTTAGGGTTAGGTTTAGGGTAAGGGTTAGGGTTAGGGCAAGGGTAAGGGTTAGGGTTAGGTTTAGGCTTAGGGTTAGAGTAAGGGTAAGGATTAGTTTTATGGTGAGGTTTAGGGTAAGGGTTAAGGTTGGGGTTAGGGTAGGGGTTAGGGTAAGGGTAAGGGTTAGGTTTAGGGGTAGGGTTAGGGTTAGGGTTAGGTTTAGGGTTAGGGGAAGGGTAAGGGTTAGGGTTTGGGTTAGGGTTAGGGTAAGGGTTATGGTTAGGGTTAGGGAAAGGGTAAGGGTTAGAGTTAGGACTAGGGTTAGGTGTTAGGGTAAGGGTTAGGGTTAGGGTTAGGTAAATGGTTAAGGTTAGGATAAGGGTAAGGGTTAGAGTTATGGTTGAGGTTAGGGATAGGGAAAGGGTAAGGGTTAGGGTTAGAGTTAGGGTAAGGATTAGGGTTAGGGTCAGGGCTAAGGTACGGGTTAGGGTAAGGGTTAGGGTTAGCATTAAGGTTAGGGTTAGGGTAGGGTTAAGGGTTAGGGTTAGGGTTATTTTTAAGGTAAGAGTAAGGGTTAGGGTTAGGGTTAGGGTTAGGGTTAGGGTAAGGGTTAGGGTTAGGGTTAGGGTATGGGTCAGGTTTACGTTTAGGGTTATTGTTAAGGTTAGGTTTAGGGTAAGAGTTAGGGTTAGGGTTAGGGTTAGGATTAGGGTTAGGTTTACGGTAAGGGTTAGGGTTAGTGTTAGGGTTAGGGTTAGGTTTAGGGTTAGGGTTAGGGTAAGAGTAAGTGTTAGAGTTAGGGTTAGGTTAAGGGTTGGGGTTGAGGTTAGGGTTAGGGTTAGGGTGAGGGTTAGGGTTAGGGTTAGTGTTAGGGTTAGGTTTAGATTTAGGTTTAGGATTTGGTTAAGGGTAAGGGTTAGGGTTAGGGTTAGGGTTATGGTTAGGTTAAGGGTTAGGATTAGGTTAAGGTAAGTTTTAGGGTTAGATTTAGGTTAATTGTTAGGGTTAGTGTTAGTGTTAGGGTGAGGGTAAGGATAAGGGTTAGGGTTAAGGTGAGGATTAGGGTTAGGGTTAGGTTTAAGGTAAGGGTTAGGGTGAGGGCACGGGTAAGGGTTAGGGTTAGGTTTATGGTTAGTGTTAGGGTAAGGGTAACGATTAGGGTTAGGTTTAGGTTTAGGTTTAGGGTTAGGGTTAGGGTAATGATAAGGGTTAGGGTTAGGGTAAGGGTAAGGTTTATGGTTAGGGTTACGGTTAGGTTTAGAGTAAGGGTAAGGGTTAGGGTTAGGGTTAGGCTTAGGGTTAGGGTAAGGGTAAGGATTAGGGTTAGGGTTAGGTTTATGGTAAGGGTTAGGGTTAGGGTTAGGGTAGGGGTTAGGGTAAGGGTAAGGATTAGGGTTAGGTTTAGGGTTAGGGTTAGGGTAAGGGTAAGGGTTAGGGTTAGGACTAGGGTAAGGTGTTAGGGTAAGGGTTAGGGTTAGGGTTAGGTATACCGTTAAGGTTAGGATAAGGGTTAGGTTTGGGGTTAGGGTTAGGTTTACGGTTAGGTTTAGGTTTAGGTTAAGGGTAAGGGTAAGAGTTAGGGTTAGGGTTAGGGTTAGGATTAGGGTTAGGTTTACGGTAAGGGTTAGGGTAAGGATTAGGGTTAGGGTTAGGGCTAAGGTAAGGGTTAGGGTAAGGGTTTGTGTTAGCATTAAGGTTAGGGTTAGGTTAGGGGTAAGGGTTTGGGTTAGGGTTAGGGTTATGGTAAGAGTAAGCGTTAGGGTTAGGGTTAGGTTTAGGTTTAGGGTAAGGGTTAGGGTTAGGGTTAGGGTATGGGTAAGGGTTAGGGTTAGGTGTAGGGTTAGGTTTAGGGTTAGGGTTAGGTTAAGGACTATGGTAGGGTTAAGGTTAGGGCATAGGGTTAGGGTTAGGGTTAGGGTGAGGTAAGGGTAAGGGTTAGTTTTAGGTTTTTTGTTAGGGTTAGGGTAAGGGTAAGGGTTAGAGTTAGGGTTAGGGTTAGGTTTAGGGTTAGGTTTAGGGTTAGCGATAGGGTTAGGGTTAGGGTGAGGGTAAGGGTAAGGGTTAGGGTTAAGTTTAGGGTAAGGTTTAGGTTTATGGTTAGGGTTAGGGTAAGGGTAAGTGTTAGGGTTAAGGTTAGGGTTAGGGTTAGGTTTAGGGTTAGAGTTAGGGTTAGGGTAAGGGTAAGGGTTAGGGTTAGGTTTAGGTTTAGGGTTAGGGTTAGGGTAAGGATAAGGGTTAGGGTTAGGGTAAGGGTAAGGTTTATTGTTAAGGTTAGAGTTAGGTTTAGAGTAAGGGTAAGGGTAAGGATTAGGGTTAGGGTTAGGTTTAGGGTAAGGGTTAGGGTTAGGGTAGGGATTAGGTAAGGGTAAGGATTAGGGTTAGGGTTAGGGTTAGGGTTAGGTTTAGGGTTAGGGTAAGAGTAAAGGTTAGAGTTAGGGTTAGGCTAAGGGTAAGGGTTAGGGTTAGGACTAGGTTTAGGTGTTAGTGTTAGGGTTAGGGTTAGGGTTAGGTTTACGGTTAGGGTTAGGTTTAGGTTAAGGTAAGGGTTAGGGTTAGGGTTAGTTTTAGGGTTAGGTTTAGCGTTAGGGTTAGGGTAAGGATAAGGGTAGGGTTAAGGTTAGGGTTAAGGTAAGAGTATGCGTTAGGGTTAGGGTTAGGTTTAGGGTAAGAGTTAGGGTTAGGGTTAGGGTTAAGGTATGGGTAATTTTAGGGTTAGATTTAGGGTTAGGTTTAGGGTAAGGGTTATGGATAGGGTTAGGGAAAGGGTAAGGGTTAGGGTTAGGACTAGGGTTAGGTGTTAGGGTAAGGTTTAGGGTTAGGGTTAGGTAAACGGTTAAGGTGAGGATAAGGGTAAGGGTTAGAGTTATGGTTAACATTAGGGGTAGGGAAAGGGTAAGGGTTAGGGTTAGGGTTAGGGTAAGGATTAGGGTTAGGGTTAGGGTTAGGGCTAAGGTACGGGTTAGGGTAAGGGTTAGGGTTAGCATTAAGGTTAGGTTTAGGGTAGGGTTAAGGGTTAGGGTTAGGGTTATTTTTAAGGTAAGAGTAAGGGTTAGGGTTAGGGTTAGGGTTAGGTTAAAGGGTTAGGGTTAGTGCTAGGGTATGGGTCAGGTTTAGGTTTAGGGTTAGTGTTAAGGTTAGGTTTAGGGTAAGAGTTAGGGTTAGTGTTAGGATTAGGGTTAGGTTTACGGTAAGGGTTAGGGTTAGTGTTAGGGTTAGGGTTAGGTTTAGGGTTAGGGTTAGGGTAAGAGTAAGTGTTAGGGTTAGGGTTAGGTTAAGGGTTGGGGTTGACGTTAGGGTTAGGGTTAGGGTGAGGTTTAGGGTTAGGGTTAGGTTTAAGGTTAGGGTTAGGGTGAGGGCACGGGTAAGGGTTAGGGTTAGGTTTATGGTTAGTGTTAGGTTAAGGGTAACGATTAGGGTTAGCTTTAGGTTTAGGTTTAGGGTTAGGGTTAGGGTTAGCGTAAGGATAAGGGTTAGGGTTAGGGTAAGGGTAAGGTTTATGGTTAGGGTTAGGGTTAGGTTTAGAGTAAGGGTAAGGGTTAGGGTTAGGGTTAGGCTTAGGGTTAGGGTAAGGGTAAGGATTAGGATTAGGGTTAGGTTTAGGGTAAGGTTTAGAGTTAGGGTAGGGGTTAGGGTAAGGGTAAGGATTAGGGTTTAGGGTTAGGGTTAGGGTAAGGGTAAGGGTTAGGGTTAGGTATACAGTTAAGGTTAGGATAAGGGTTAGGGTTAGGGTTAGGGTTAGGTTTACGGTTAGGTTTAGGTTTAGGTCAAGGGTAAGGGTTATAGTTAGGGTTAGGGTTAGGGTTAGGGAAAGGGTAAGGGTTAGGGTTAGGGTTAGGGTTAGGGTAAGGATTAGGTTTAGGGTTAGGGCTAAGGTAAGTGTTAGGGTAAGGGTTTGGGTTAGCATTAAGGTTAGGGTTAGGGTAGGGGTAAGGGTTTGTGTTAGGGTTAGGGTTAAGGTAAGAGTAAGCGTTAGGGTTAGGGTTAGGTTTAGGTTTAGGGTAAGGGTTAGGGTGAGGGTATGGGTAAGGTTTAGTGTTAGGTTTAGGGCTAGGTTTAGGGTTAGGGTTAGGGTAAGGACTAGGGTAGGGTTAAGGTTAGGGTTAGGGTTAGGGTTAGGGTTGAGGTTAGGTTTAGGGTGAGGTAAGGGTAAGGGTTAGTGTTAGGTTTTTTGTTAGGGTTAGAGTAAGTGTAAGGGTTAGAGTTAGGGTTAGGGTTAGGTTTAGGGTTAGGGTTAGGGTTAGGGTTAGGGTGAGGGTAAGGGTAAGGGTTAGGGTTAAGTTTAGGGTTAGGGTTAGGTTTAGGGTTAGGTTTACGGTAAGGGTAAGTGTTAGGGTTAGGGTTAGGGATAGGGTTAGGTTTAGCGTTAGAGTTAGGGTTAGGGTAAGGGTAAGGGTTAGGGTTAGGTTTAGGTTTAGGTTTAGGGTTAGGGTTAGGGTAAGGATAAGTGTTAGGGTTAGGGTAAGAGTAAGGTTTATGGTTAGGGTTAGGGTTAGGTTTAGAGTAAGGGTAAGGGTAAGGATTAGGGTTAGGGTTAGGCTTAGGGTAAGGGTTAGGGTTAGGGTAGGGATTAGGGTAAGGGTAAGGATTAGGGTTAGGGTTAGGGTTAGGTTTAGGTTTAGGGTTAGGTTAGGGTTAGGGTAAGGGTTAGGGTTAGGGTAGGGATTAGGGTAAGGGTAAGGATTAGGGTTAGGGTTAGGGTTAGGGTTAGGTTTAGGTTTAGGGTTAGGTTAAGGGTAAGGGTTAGAGTTAGGGTTAGGGTAAGGGTAAGGGTTAGGGTTAGGACTAGGTTTAGGTGTTAGTGTTAGGGTTAGGGTTAGGGTTATGTTTACGGTTAGGGTTTGGTTTAGGTTAAGGGTAAGGGTTATAGTTAGAGTTGGGTTAGCTTTTGGGTTAGGTTTAGCGTTAGGGTTAGGGTAAGGATAAGGGTAGGGTTAAGGTTATGGTTAGGGTTAGGGTTACGGTTAGGGTTCAGGTTAGGTTTAGGGTGAGGTAAGGGTAAGGGTTAGTGTTAGGTTTTTTGTTAGGGTTAGGGTAAGGGTAAGGGTTAGAGTTAGGGTTAGTGTTAGGTTTAGGGTTAGGGTTAGGGTTAGGGTAAGGGTAAGGGCTAGGTTTAGGATTAGGGTTAGGGTTAGGGTAATGGTTAGGGTTAGGGTTAGGGTTAAGTTTACTTTTAGGGTGAGCGTTAGGGTAAGGGTACGGGTAAGGGTTAGGGTTAGGGTTAGGTTTAGGGTTGGGTTTTAAGGTTAGGTTTAGGGTTTGGGTAAGGGTAACGGTTAGGGTTTGGGTTAGGGTTAGGGTTATTGTTAGGGTTATGGTTAGGGTTTGGGTTAGGTTTATGGTTACGGTTAGGTTTAGGGTTAGGGTTAGGGTAAGGGTATGTGTTAGGGTTAGGGTTAGCGTTAGGGTTAGTGTTAGGTTTAGCGTTAGGGTAAGTGTAAGGGTTATTGTTACGGTTAAGGTTAGGGTAAGGGTTAGGGTTAGGGTTAGGGTTAGGTTTAGGGTAAGGGTTAGAGTTAGGTTTAGGGTAAGGGTAAGGTTTAGGGTTAGGGTTAGTGTTAGAGTTAGGGTAAGGGTTAGGGTTAGTGTTAGGGTTAGGATAGAGTTTAGGGTAAGGGTAAGTGTTAGGGTTAGGGTTAGGTTTAGGATAAGTGTAATGGTTAGGGTTAGGGTTAGGCTTAGTGTTAGGGTAAGGGTAAGGATTACGGTTAGGGTTAGGGTTAGGGTAAGGGTAAGGGTTAGGGTTCGGACTAGGGTTATTTGTTAGGGTAAGGGTTAGCGTTAGGGTTTGGTATACGGTTAAGGTTAGGATAAGGGTTAGGTTTAGGGTTAGGATTAGGTTTAGGGTTAGGGTAAGGGTAAGGGTTAGGGTTAGGTTTAGGGTTAGGGTAGGGTTGAGGTTAGGGTTAGGGTTAGGTTTAGGTTTGGGGTTAGGTTTTGGTTAAGGGTAAGGGTTATAGTTAGGGTTCGGGTTAGGGTTAGGGAAAGGGTAAGGGTTAGTGTTAGTGTTAGGGTTAGGGTAAGGATTAGGGTTAGGGTTAGGGCTAAGGTAAGGGTTAGGGTAAGGGTTTGGGTTAGCATTAAGGTTAGGGTTAGGGTAAGAATAAGGGTTTGGGTTAGGGTTAGGGTTAAGGTAAGAGTAAGTGTTAGGGTTAGGGTTAGTGTTAGGTTTAGGGTAAGGGTTAGTGTTAGGGTTAGGGTATGTGTAAGGTTTAGGATTAGGTTTAGGTTTAGGTTTAGGGTTAGAGTTAGGGTTAGGGTAAGGATAAGGGTAGGGTTAAGGTTAGGGTTAGGGTTAGGGTTAAGGTTAGGGTTAGGGTTAGGTTTAGGTTTAGGGTTAGGGTTAGGGTAGGAGTAAGGGCTAGGGTTAGGATTAGGGTTAGGGTTAGGGTAATGGTTAGGGTTAGGGTTAGGGTTAAGGTTAGGTTTAGGGTTGGGTTTTAAGGTTAGGTTTAGGGTTAGTGTAAGTGTAACGGTTAGGGTTTGGGTTAGGGTTAGGGTAAGGGTTAGGGTTAGGGTTAGCGTTAGGGTTAGGGTTAGGTTTATGGTTACGGTTACGGTTAGGGTTAGGGTTAGGGTAAGGGTATGTGTTAGGGTTAGGTTTAGTGTTAGGATTAGTGTTAGGTTTAGCGTTAGGGTAAGGGTAAGGGTAAGGGTTAAGGTTAGGGTTAGGTTTAGTTTTAGGTTTAGGGTTAGGATTAGGGTTAGGTTTGGGTTAGGGTAAAGGTAAGCGTTAGGGTTAGGACTAGGTTTAGGTGTTAGGGCAAGGGTTAGGGTTATGTATACGGTTAATGTTAGGGTAAGGGTAAGGGTTAGAGTTAGGGTTAAGATTAGGGTTAGGGAAAGGGTAAGGGTTAGGGTTAGGGTTAGGGTAAGGATTAGGGTTAGGTTAGGGCTAAGTTAAGGGTTAGAGTAATGGTTAGGGTTAGCATTCAAGTTAGGGTTAGGGTAGAGATAAGGGTTTTGTTAGGGTTAGGGTTTAGTTAAGAGTAATGGTTAGGGTAAGGGTTAAGGTTAGGTTTAGGGTAAGGGTTAAGGCTAGGGTTAGGGTAAAGGTAAGGTTTAGGTTTAGGGATAGTGTTAGGGTTATGTTAAGGGTTGGGGTTGAGGTTAGGGTTAGGGTTAGGGTTAGGGTTAGTGTTAGGGTTAGGTTTAGAGTTAGGTTTAGGGTTTGGTTAAGGGTAACGGTTACGGTTAGGGTTAGGGTTAGGTTAAGGGTTAGGGTTAGGTTAAGTTAAGGTTTAAAATTAGGGTTAGGGTAAGGGTTAGGGTTAATGTTAGGGTTAGGGTGAGGGTAAGGATAAGGGTTAGGGTTAAGGTTAGGGTTAGGGTTAGGGTTACGGTTAGGTTTAAGGTTAGGGTTAGGGTGAGGGCAAGGGTAAGGGTTAGGGTTAGGTTTAGGGTTAGGGTTAGGGTAAGGGTAAGTGTTAGGGTTAAGGTCAGGGTTTGGGTTAGGTTTAGGGTTAGGGTTAGGGTTAGGGTAAGGGTAAGGGTTAGGGTTAGGTTTAGGGTTAGGGTTAGGGTTAGGGTTAGGGTAAGGATAAGCGTTAGGGTTAGGGTAAGTGTAAGGTTTACGGTTAGGGTTAGGGTTAGGTTTAGAGTAAGGGTAAGGGTTAGGGTTAGGGTTAGGCTTAGGGTTAGGGTAAGGGTAAGGATTAGGGTTAGGGTTAGGGTTAGGGTAAGGGTTAGGGTTAGGGTTAGGGTAGGGTTAGGGTAAGGGTAAGGATAAGGGTTAGGGTTAGGTTTAGGGTTAGGTTTAGAGTAAGGTTTAGGGTTAGGGTAAGGGTAAGGGTACGGGTTAGGGTTAGGGTTAGGGTTAGGGTTAGGGTTAGGGTAAGGGTAAGGATAAGGGTTAGGGTTAGGGTTAGGGTTAGGGTTAGAGTAAGGTTTAGGGTTAGGGTAAGGGTAAGGGTACGGGTTAGGGTTAGGACTAGGGTTAGATGTTAGTGTAAGGGTTAGGGTTAGGGTTTGGTATACTGTTAAGGTTAGGATAAGGTTTAGGGTTAGGGTTTGGGTTGGGTTTATGGTTAGGGTTAGGTTTAGGTTAATGGTTTGGGTTATAGTTAGGGTTAGGGTTAGGGTTAAGGAAAGGGTAAGGGGTAGGGTTAGGTTTAGGGTAAGGATTAGGGTCAGGGTTAGGGCTAAGGTAAGGGTTACGGTAAGGGTTTGGGTTAGCATTAAGGTTAGGGTTAGGGTAGGGGTAAATGTTGGGGTTAGGGTTAGGGGTAAGGTAAGAGTAAGCGTTAGGGTTAGGGTTAGGGTTAGGTTTAGGGTAAGGGTTAAGATTAGGGTTATTGTATGGGTAAGGTTTAGGGTTAGGTTTAGGGTTAGGTTTATGGTTAGGTTTAGGGTAAGGATAAGGGTAGGGTTAAGGTTAGGGTTAGGGTTAGGGTTAGGGTTAGGGTTAAGGTTAGGGCTAGGGTGAGGTAAGGGTAAGTGTTAGTGTTAGATTTTTTGTTAGGGTTAGGGTAAGGGTAAGGGTTAGAGTTAGGGTTAGGGTTAGGTTTAGGGTTAGGGTTAGGGTTAGGGTAAGGGTAAGGGCTAGGGTTAGGATTAGGGTTAGGGTTAGGGTAATGGTTAGGGTTAGGGTTAGTGTTAGGGTTAGGGTTAGGGTTAGGGCTAAGGTAAGGGTTAGGGTAAGGGTTTGGGTTAGCATTAGGGTTAGGGTTAGGGTTAGGGTTATATTAAGGGTAAGGTTTAGGGTTAGGACTAGGGTTAGGTGTTAGAGTAAGGGTTAGGGTTAGGGTTAAGTATACGGTTAAGGTTAGTATAAGGGTTAGGTTTAGGGTTAGGGTTAGGTTTACGGTTAGGTTTAGGTTTAGGCTAAGGGTAAGGGTTATAGTTAGGGTTAGGGTTAGGGTTAGGGAAAGGGTAAGGGTTAGGGTTAGGGTTAGGGTTAGGGTAAGGATTAGGGTTAGGGTTAGGGCTAAGGTAAGGGTTAGGGTAAGGGTTTGGGTTAGCATTAAGGTTAGGGTTAGTGTAGGGGTAAGGGTTTGGGTTAGGGTTAGGGTTAAGGTAAGAGTAAGCGTTAGGGTTAGGGTTAGGGTTAGGTTTAGGTTTAGGGTTAGGGTAAGGTCTAGGGTAGGATTCAGGTTAGGGTTAGGGTTAGGGTTAGGGTTGAGGTTAGGTTTAGGGTGAGGTAAGGGTAAGGGTTAGTGTTAGGTTTTTTGTTAGGTTTAGGGTAAGGGTAAGGGTTAGAGTTAGGGTTAGGGTTAGGTTTAGTGTTAGGGTTAGGGTTAGGGTGAGGGTAAGGGTAAGGGTTAGGGTTAAGTTTAGGGTTAGGGTTAGGTTTAGGGTTAGGTTTACGGTAAGGGTAAGTGTTAGGGTTAAGTTTAGGGTTAGGGTTAGGTTTAGGGTTAGGGTAAGGATAAGGGTTAGGGTTAGGGTAGGGTAAGGTTTATGGTTAGGTTTAGGTTTAGGTTTAGAGTAAGGGTAAGGGTAAGGATTAGGGTTAAGGTTAGGGTAAGGGTTAGGGTTAGGGTAGGGATTAGGGTAAGGGTAAGGATTAGGGTTAGGGTTAGGGTTAGGGTTAGGGTTAGGTTTAGGGTTAGGGTAAGGGTAAGGGTTAGAGTTAGGGTTAGGGTAAGGGTAAGGGTTAGGGTTAGGACTAGGTTTAGGTGTTAGTGTTAGGGTTAGGTTTAGGGTTAGGTTTACGGTTAGGGTTAGGTTTAGGTTAAGGGTAAGGGTTATAGTTAGGGTTAGGGTTAGGTTTAGGGTTAGGTTTAGCGTTAGTGTTAGGGTAAGGATAAGGTTAGGGTTAAGGTTAGGGTTCAGGTTAGGTTTAGGGTGAGGTAAGGGTAAGGGTTAGTGTTAGGTTTTTTGTTAGGGTTAGGGTAAGGGTAAGGGTTAGAGTTAGGGTTAGGGTTAGGTTTAGGGTTAGGGTTACGGTTAGGGTAAGGATAAGGGCTAGGGTTAGGATTAGGGTTAGGGTTAGGGTAATGGTTAGTGTTAGGGTTAGGGTTAAGGTTACGTTTAGGGTGAGTGTTAGGGTTAGGGTTAGGGTTAGGGTTAGGGTTAGGGTTAGGTTTAGGGTTGGGTTTTAAGGTTAGGTTTAGGGTTAGGGTAAGGGTAATGGTTAGTGTTTGGGTTAGGGTTATGGTAAGGGTTAGGGTAAGGGTAAGGGTTAGTTTTAGGGATAGGGCTAGGGTTAGGTTAAGGATTAAGTTTAGAGTTAGGGTTAGGTTTAGTTTTAGGTTTAGGGTAAGGGTAAGGGTTAGGGTTATGGATAAGTTTAGGGGTAGGGTTAGGGTTAGGGTTAGGGTAAGGGTAAGGGTTAGGGTTAGGGTTAAGGTTAGGGTGAGGGTTTGGTTAGGGTTAGGGTAGGGTTTAGGGAAAGGGTAAGTGTTAGGTTAGGGCTAGGGTTAGGATAAGTGTAAGGGTTAGGGTTAGGGGTTAGGCTTAGTGTTAGGGTTAGGGTTAGGGTTAGGATTAAGGTAAGGGTTAAGGTTAGGGTTAGGTTAAGGGTTAGGTTTAGGGTTAGGGTTAGGGATAGGTTTAGGGTTAGGGTTAGGGTTAGGTTTAGAGTTAGGTTTATAGTTTGGTTAAGGCAAGGGTTATGGTTAAGGTAAGGGTTTGGGTTAGGATTAGGGTTAGGTTAGATTTGGTGTAGTGTTAGGGTTAGGGTAAGGGCAAGGTTTAGGGTTAGGTTTAGGGTTAAAGTTAGGGTTAGGGTTAGGTTTAGGGTTAGGGTTGGGGTAACGGTAAGGGTTAAGTTTAGGGGTTAGGTTTAGGGTTAGAGTTAGGATTAAGGTAAGGCTTAAGGTTAGGGTTAGGGTAAGGGTTAGGGTTAGGGTTAGGGTTAGGGTTAGGTTTAGGGTTAGGGTAAGTGTAAGTGTAAGGGTTAGTGTTAGAGTTAGGGGAAGGGTTAGGGTTAGGGTTAGGGTAGGGTTTAGGGTAAGGGTAAGTGTTAGGGTTAGGGTTAGGTTTAGGATAAGGGTAAGGGTTGGGGTTAGGGGTTAGGGTTTGTGTTAGGGTTAAGGTAAGGGTAAGGGTTAGGGTTAGGATTAGGGTTAGGGTTAGATTTGGTTTAGGGTTAGGGTTAGGGTAAGGGCAAGGTTTAGGGTTAGGTTTAGGTTTAAGGTTAGGGATAGGGTTACTTTAAGGTTAGGGTTAGGGTAAGGGTAAGGGTTAGGTTTAGTGTTAAGGTTAGTGTTAGAGTTAGGGTTAGGGTTAGGGTAAGTGTTAAGGTTAAGGTTAGGGTAAGGGTTAGAGTTTGGGTTCGGGTTAGGGTTAGGTTTAAGGATAGTTTTAGGGTTAGGTTAAGGGTTAGGGTTAGGTTAAGTTAAGGGTTAGGGTTAGGGTTAGGTTAAGGGTTAGGATTAGAATTAGGGTTAGGGTTAGGGTAAGGATAAGGGTTAGTGTTAAGGTTAAGGTTAGGGTTAGGTTTACGGTTAGGTTTAAGGTTATTGTTAGGGTGAGGGCAATTGTAAGGGTTAGGGTTAGGTTTAGGATTAGGGTAAGGGTCAGGTTTAGGGTTAGGTTTAGGGGTAGGGTTAGGGTAAGGGTAAGGGTAAGGGGTAGGGTTAAGGTTAGAGTTAGGGTTAGGTTTAGGGTTAGGGTTAGGGTTAGGGTAAGGGTAAGGGTTAGGTTTAAGTTTAGGTTAGGGTTAGGGTTATGGTAAGGATAATGGTTAGGTTTGGGGTAAGGGTAAGCTTTATGGTTAGGGTTAGGGTTAGGTTTAGTGTAAGGGTAAGGGTTAGGGTTAGGGTAAGGGTAAGGGTAAGGTTTAGGGTTAGGGTTAGGTTAAGGGTAGGGGTTGAGGTTATGGTTAGGGTTAGGGTGAGGGTAAGGGTAAGGGTGAGGTTTAGGGTTACGGTTAGGGTAAGGTTTAGGGTTAGGCATAGGGTTAGGGTGACGGTTAGGTTTAGGGTTACGGTTAGGGTTAGGGTTAGGGTAGGGTAAGGGTATGTGTTTGGGTTAGTGTTAGTGTTAGTGTTAGGATTAGGGTTAGCGTTATGGTAAGGGTAAGGGTTAGGGTTAGGTTTAGGTTTAAGGTAAGGGTAAGGGTTAGGGTTAGGGTTAGGGTTAGGGTTAGGTTTACGGTTAGGGTTAGGTTTAGGTTAAGGGTAAGGGTTATAGTTAGTGTTAGGGTTAGGGTTAGGGAAAGGGTAATGGTTAGGGTTAGGGTTAAGGTAAGGATTAGGGTTAGGGTTAGGGATAAGATAAGGGTTAGTGTAAGGGTTTGGGTTAGCATTAATGTTAGTGTTAGGGTAGGGGTAAGGGTTTGGGTTAGGGTTAGGGTTAAGGTAAGAGTATGCGTTAGGGTTAGGGTTAGGGTTAGGTTTAGGGTAAGAGTTAGGGTTAGGGTTAGGGTTAGGGTATGGGTAAGGTTTAGGGTTAGGTTTAGGGTTAGGTTTAGGGTTAGGGTTAGGGTAAGGATAAGGTTGTTTAAGGTTAGGGTTAGGGATAGGGTTAGGGTTAAGGTTAGGATTAGGGTGAGGTAAGGGTAAGAGTTAGTGATAGGTTTTTTGTTAGGGTTAGGGTTAGGGTTAGGGTTAGGGTTAAGGTTAGGGTTAGGGTTAGGTTTAGGGTTAGGGTTAGGTTTAGGGTAAGGATAAGAGAAGGGTTAGGGTTATGTTTAGTTTTAGGGTAAGTGTTAGGGTTAGGGTTAGGGTTAGGGTAAGGGTTAGGGTTAGGGTTAGGGTTAGGTTTAGGGGTTAGGGTTAGGGTTAGGGTTAGGTTTAGGGTTAGGGTTAATGTATGTGTAAGGGTTAGGGTTATGGTTAGGGTTAGGTTTAGGGTTAGTGTTAGGGTAAGGGTAATTGTTAGGGTTAGGGTTAGGGTTAAGATTAGGGTTAGGGTTAGGGTTAGGTTTAGGGTTAGGGTTAGGGTTAGGGTAAGGGTAAGGGTTAGGTTTAGTGATAGGGTTAGGTTTAGGGTTAGAGTTAGGTTTAGGGTTAGGGTAAGGGTAAGGGTTAGGGTTAGGGTTAGGGTTAGGGTTAGGGTTGGGTTAGAATTAGGGCAAGTGTTAGAGTTAGGGTTAAGGTTAGGGTTAGGTTTAGGGTAAGGGTTAGGGTTAGGGCAAGGGTAAGGGTTAGGGTTAGGTTTAGGCTTAGGGTTAGAGTAAGGGTAAGGATTAGTTTTATGGTGAGGTTTAGGGTAAGGGTTAAGGTTGGGGTTAGGGTAGGGGTTAGGGTAAGGGTGAGGTTTAGGTTTAGGGGTAGGGTTAGGGTTAGGGTTAGGTTTAGGGTTAGGCGAAGGGTAAGGGTTAGGGTTTGGGTTAGGGTTAGGGTAATGGTTATGGTTAGGGTTAGGGAAAGTGTAAGGGTTAGAGTTAGGACTAGGGTTAGGTGTTAGGGTAAGGGTTAGGGTTAGGGTTAGGTAAACGGTTAAGGTTAGGATAAGGGTAAGGGTTAGAGTTATGGTTAAGGTTAGGGATAGGGAAAGGGTAAGGGTTAGGGTTAGGGTTAGGGTAAGGATTAGGGTTAGGGTTAGGGCTAAGGTACGGGTTAGGGTAAGGGTTAGGGTTAGCATTAAGGTTAGGGTTAGGGTAGGGTTAAGGGTTAGGGTTAGGGTTATTTTTAAGGTAAGAGTAAGGGTTAGGGTTAGGGTTAGGGTTAGGGTAAGGGTTAGGGTTAGGGTTAGGGTATGGGTCAGGTTTAGGTTTAGGGTTAGTGTTAAGGTTAGGTTTAGGGTAAGAGTTAGGGTTAGGGTTAGGGTTAGGATTAGGGTTAGGTTTACGGTAAGGGTTAGGGTTAGTGTTAGGGTTAGGGTTAGGTTTAGGGTTAGGGTTAGGGTAAGAGTAAGTGTTAGGGTTAGGGTTAGGTTAAGGGTTGGGGTTGAGGTTAGGGTTAGGGTTAGGGTGAGGATTAGGGTTAGGGTTAGTGTTAGGGTTAGGTTTAGATTTAGGTTTAGGATTTGGTTAAGGGTAAGGGTTAGGGTTAGGGTTAGGTTTAGATTTAGGTTTAGGATTTGGTTAAGGGTAAGGGTTAGGGTAAGGGTTAGGGTTATGGTTAGGTTAAGGGTTAGGATTAGGTTAAGGTAAGGTTTAGGGTTAGGTTTAGGGTAAGGGTTAGGGTTAGTGTTACTGTTAGGGTGAGGGTAAGGATAAGGGTTAGGGTTAAGGTGAGGGTTAGGGTAAGGGTTAGGTTTAAGGTTGGGGTTAGGGTGAGGGCATGGGTAAGGGTTAGGGTTAGGTTTAGGGTTAGGGTTAGGGTAAGGGTAACGATTAGGGTTAGGTTTAGTTTTAGGTTTAGGGTTAGGGTTAGGGTTAGGGTAAGGATAAGGGTTAGGGTTAGGGTAAGGGTAAGGTTTATGGTTAGGGTTAGGGTTAGGTTTAGAGTAAGGGTAAGGGTTAGGGTTAGGGTTAGGCTTAGGGTTAGGGTAAGGGTAAGGATTAGGATTAGGGTTAGGTTTAGGGTAAGGGTTAGGGTTAGGGTAGGGGTTAGGGTAAGGGTAAGGATTAGGGTTAGGGTTAGGGTTAGGGTAAGGGTAAGGGTTAAGGTTAGGACTAGGGTTAGGTGTTAGGGTAAGGGTTAGGGTTAGGGTTAGGTATACGGTTAAGGTTAGGATAAGGGTTAGGGTTAGGGTTAGGGTTGGGTTTACGGTTAGGTTTAGGTTTAGGTTAAGGGTAAGGGTTATAGTGAGGGTTAGGGTTAGGGTTAGGGAAAGGGTAAGGGTTAGGGTTAGGGTTAGGGTAAGGATTAGTTTTAGGGTTAGGGCTAAGGTAAGGGTTAGGGTAAGGGTTTGGGTTAGCATTAAGGTTAGGGTTAGGGTAGGGGTAAGGGTTTGGGTTAGGGTTAGGGTTAAGGTAAGAGTAAGCGTTAGGGTTAGGGTTAGGTTTAGGTTTAGGGTAAGGGTTAGGGTTAGGGTATGGGTAAGGTTTAGGGTTAGGTTTAGGTTTAGGTTTAGGGTTAGGGTTAGGGTAAGGACTAGGGTAGGGTTAAGGTTAGGGTTAGGGTTAGGGTTAGGGTTGAGGTTAGGTTTAGGGTGAGGTAAGGTTAAGGGTTAGTGTTAGGTTTTTTGTTAGGGTTAGGGTAAGGGTAAGGGTTAGAGTTAGGGTTAGGGTTAGGTTTAGGGTTAGGGTTAGGGTTAGGGTGAGGGTAAGGGTAAGGGTTAGGGTTAAGTTTAGGGTTAGGGTTAGGTTTAGGGTTAGGTTTACGGTAAGGGTAAGTGTTAGGGTTAAGGTTAGGGTTAGGGTTAGGTTTAGCGTTAGAGTTAGGGTTAGGGTAAGGGTAAGGGTTAGGGTTAGGTTTAGGTTTAGGTTTAGGGTTAGGGTTAGGGTAAGGATAAGTGTTAGGGTTAGGGTAAGAGTAATTTTTATGGTTAGGGTTAGGTTTAGAGTAAGGGTAAGGGTAAGGATTAGGGTTAGGGTTAGGTTTAGGTTAAGGGTAAGGGTTATAGTTAGTGTTAGGGTTAGGGTTAGGGAAAGGGTAATGGTTAGGGTTAGGGTTAAGGTAAGGATTAGGGTTAGGGTTAGGGATAAGATAAGGGTTAGTGTAAGGGTTTGGGTTAGCATTAATGTTAGTGTTAGGGTAGGGGTAAGGGTTTGGGTTAGGGTTAGGGTTAAGGTAAGAGTATGCGTTAGGGTTAGGGTTAGGGTTAGGTTTAGGGTAAGAGTTAGGGTTAGGGTTAGGGTTAGGGTATGGGTAAGGTTTAGGGTTAGGTTTAGGGTTAGGTTTAGGGTTAGGGTTAGGGTAAGGATAAGGTTGTTTAAGGTTAGGGTTAGGGATAGGGTTAGGGTTAAGGTTAGGATTAGGGTGAGGTAAGGGTAAGAGTTAGTGATAGGTTTTTTGTTAGGGTTAGGGTTAGGGTTAGGGTTAGGGTTAAGGTTAGGGTTAGGGTTAGGTTTAGGGTTAGGGTTAGGTTTAGGGTAAGGATAAGAGAAGGGTTAGGGTTATGTTTAGTTTTAGGGTAAGTGTTAGGGTTAGGGTTAGGGTTAGGGTAAGGGTTAGGGTTAGGGTTAGGGTTAGGTTTAGGGGTTAGGGTTAGGGTTAGGGTTAGGTTTAGGGTTAGGGTTAATGTATGTGTAAGGGTTAGGGTTATGGTTAGGGTTAGGTTTAGGGTTAGTGTTAGGGTAAGGGTAATTGTTAGGGTTAGGGTTAGGGTTAAGATTAGGGTTAGGGTTAGGGTTAGGTTTAGGGTTAGGGTTAGGGTTAGGGTAAGGGTAAGGGTTAGGGTTAGTGATAGGGTTAGGGTTAGGGTTAGAGTTAGGTTTAGGGTTAGGGTAAGGGTAAGGGTTAGGGTTAGGGTTAGGGTTAGGTTTAGGTTAAGCGTTATTGTTAGGGGTTAGGGTTAGGGTAAGGGTTATGGTAAGGGTTAGGGTTAGGGTTAGGGTAAGGGTTAGGGTTGGGTTAGAATTAGGGCAAGTGTTAGAGTTAGGGTTAAGGTTAGGGTTAGGTTTAGGGTAAGGGTTAGGGTTAGGGCAAGGGTAAGGGTTAGGGTTAGGTTTAGGCTTAGGGTTAGAGTAAGGGTAAGGATTAGTTTTATGGTGAGGTTTAGGGTAAGGGTTAAGGTTGGGGTTAGGGTAGGGGTTAGGGTAAGGGTGAGGTTTAGGTTTAGGGGTAGGGTTAGGGTTAGGGTTAGGTTTAGGGTTAGGCGAAGGGTAAGGGTTAGGGTTTGGGTTAGGGTTAGGGTAATGGTTATGGTTAGGGTTAGGGAAAGTGTAAGGGTTAGAGTTAGGACTAGGGTTAGGTGTTAGGGTAAGGGTTAGGGTTAGGGTTAGGTAAACGGTTAAGGTTAGGATAAGGGTAAGGGTTAGAGTTATGGTTAAGGTTAGGGATAGGGAAAGGGTAAGGGTTAGGGTTAGGGTTAGGGTAAGGATTAGGGTTAGGGTTAGGGCTAAGGTACGGGTTAGGGTAAGGGTTAGGGTTAGCATTAAGGTTAGGGTTAGGGTAGGGTTAAGGGTTAGGGTTAGGGTTATTTTTAAGGTAAGAGTAAGGGTTAGGGTTAGGGTTAGGGTTAGGGTAAGGGTTAGGGTTAGGGTTAGGGTATGGGTCAGGTTTAGGTTTAGGGTTAGTGTTAAGGTTAGGTTTAGGGTAAGAGTTAGGGTTAGGGTTAGGGTTAGGATTAGGGTTAGGTTTACGGTAAGGGTTAGGGTTAGTGTTAGGGTTAGGGTTAGGTTTAGGGTTAGGGTTAGGGTAAGAGTAAGTGTTAGGGTTAGGGTTAGGTTAAGGGTTGGGGTTGAGGTTAGGGTTAGGGTTAGGGTGAGGGTTAGGGTTAGGGTTAGTGTTAGGGTTAGGTTTAGATTTAGGTTTAGGATTTGGTTAAGGGTAAGGGTTAGGGTTAGGGTTAGGTTTAGATTTAGGTTTAGGATTTGGTTAAGGGTAAGGGTTAGGGTAAGGGTTAGGGTTATGGTTAGGTTAAGGGTTAGGATTAGGTTAAGGTAAGGTTTAGGGTTAGGTTTAGGGTAAGGGTTAGGGTTAGTGTTACTGTTAGGGTGAGGGTAAGGATAAGGGTTAGGGTTAAGGTGAGGGTTAGGGTAAGGGTTAGGTTTAAGGTTGGGGTTAGGGTGAGGGCATGGGTAAGGGTTAGGGTTAGGTTTAGGGTTAGGGTTAGGGTAAGGGTAACGATTAGGGTTAGGTTTAGTTTTAGGTTTAGGGTTAGGGTTAGGGTTAGGGTAAGGATAAGGGTTAGGGTTAGGGTAAGGGTAAGGTTTATGGTTAGGGTTAGGGTTAGGTTTAGAGTAAGGGTAAGGGTTAGGGTTAGGGTTAGGGTTAGGCTTAGGGTTAGGGTAAGGGTAAGGATTAGGATTAGGGTTAGGTTTAGGGTAAGGGTTAGGGTTAGGGTAGGGGTTAGGGTAAGGGTAAGGATTAGGGTTAGGGTTAGGGTTAGGGTAAGGGTAAGGGTTAAGGTTAGGACTAGGGTTAGGTGTTAGGGTAAGGGTTAGGGTTAGGGTTAGGTATACGGTTAAGGTTAGGATAAGGGTTAGGGTTAGGGTTAGGGTTGGGTTTACGGTTAGGTTTAGGTTTAGGTTAAGGGTAAGGGTTATAGTGAGGGTTAGGGTTAGGGTTAGGGAAAGGGTAAGGGTTAGGGTTAGGGTTAGGGTAAGGATTAGTTTTAGGGTTAGGGCTAAGGTAAGGGTTAGGGTAAGGGTTTGGGTTAGCATTAAGGTTAGGGTTAGGGTAGGGGTAAGGGTTTGGGTTAGGGTTAGGGTTAAGGTAAGAGTAAGCGTTAGGGTTAGGGTTAGGTTTAGGTTTAGGGTAAGGGTTAGGGTTAGGGTATGGGTAAGGTTTAGGGTTAGGTTTAGGTTTAGGTTTAGGGTTAGGGTTAGGGTAAGGACTAGGGTAGGGTTAAGGTTAGGGTTAGGGTTAGGGTTAGGGTTGAGGTTAGGTTTAGGGTGAGGTAAGGTTAAGGGTTAGTGTTAGGTTTTTTGTTAGGGTTAGGGTAAGGGTAAGGGTTAGAGTTAGGGTTAGGGTTAGGTTTAGGGTTAGGTTTAGGGTTAGGGTTAGGGTTAGGGTGAGGGTAAGGGTAAGGGTTAGGGTTAAGTTTAGGGTTAGGGTTAGGTTTAGGGTTAGGTTTACGGTAAGGGTAAGTGTTAGGGTTAAGGTTAGGGTTAGGGTTAGGTTTAGCGTTAGAGTTAGGGTTAGGGTAAGGGTAAGGGTTAGGGTTAGGTTTAGGTTTAGGTTTAGGGTTAGGGTTAGGGTAAGGATAAGTGTTAGGGTTAGGGTAAGAGTAATTTTTATGGTTAGGGTTAGGTTTAGAGTAAGGGTAAGGGTAAGGATTAGGGTTAGGGTTAGGTTTAGGGTAAGGGTTAGGGTTAGGGTAGAGTTTAGGGTAAGGGTAAGGATTAGGGTTAGGGTTAGGGTTAGGGTTAGTGTTAGGTTTAGGGTTAGGGTAAGGGTAAGGGTTAGAGTTAGGGTTAGGGTAAGGATAAGGGTTAGGGTTAGGACTAGGTTTAGGTGTTACTGTTAGGGTTAGGGTTAGGGTTAGGTTTACGGTTAGGGTGAGGTTTAGGTTAAGGGTAAGGGTTATAGTTAGGGTTAGGGTTAGTTTTAGGGTTAGGTTTAGCGTTAAGGTTAGGGTAAGGATAAGGGTAGGGTTAAGGTTAGGGTTAGGGTTAGTGTTAGGGTTAGGGTTCAGGTTAGGTTTAGGGTGAGGTAAGGGTAAGGGTTAGTGTTAGGTTTTTTGTTAGGGTTAGGGTAAGGGTAAGGGTTAGAGTTAGGGTTAGGGTTAGGTTTAGGTTTAGGGTTAGGGTTAGGGTAAGGATTAGGGTTAGATTAGGGCTAAGGTAAGGTTTAAGGTAAGGGTTAGGGTTAGCATTAAGGTTAGGGTTAGGGTAGGGGTAAGGGTTAGGGTTAGAGTTAGGGTTAAGGTAAGAGTAAGGGTTAGGGTTAGGGTTAGGGTTATGTTTAGGGTAAGGGTTAGGGTTAGGGTTAGGGTATGGGTAAGGTTTAGGTTTAGGGTTAGTGTTAGGGTTAGGTTATGGGTAAGGGTTAGGGTTAGGGTTAGGATTAGGGTAGGTTTACGGTAAGGGTTAGGGTTAGGGTTAGGGTTTGGTTTAGGGGTAGGATTAGGGTAAGGGTAAGTGTTAGGGTTAGGGTTAGGTTAAGGGTTGGGGTTGAGGTTAGGGTTAGGGTGAGGGTGAGGGTTAGTTTTAGGGTCAGTGTTAGGGTTAGGTTTAGAGTTAGGTTTAGGGTTTGGTTAAGGGTAAGGTTTAGGGTTAGGGTTAGGGTTATGGTTAGGTTAAGGGTTAGGGTTAGGTTAAGGTAAGGTTTAAGGTTAGGGTTAGGGTAAGGGTTAGGGTTAGTGTTAGCGTTAGGGTGAGGGTAAGGATAAGGGTTAGGGTTGAGGTGAGGCTTAGGGTTAGGGTTACGGTTAGGTTTAAGGTTAGGGTTAGGGTGAGGGCAAGGGTAAGGTAAGGGTTAGGGTTAGGACTAGGGTTAGGTGTTAGGGTAAGGGTTAGGTTTAGGGATAGGTATACGGTTAAGGTTAGGATAAGGATTAGGGTTAGGGTTAGGGTTAGGTTTACGGTTAGGGTTAGGTTTAGGTTAAGGGTAAGGGTTATAGTTAGTGTTAGGGTTAGGGTTAGGGAAAGGGTAATGGTTAGGGTTAGGGTTAAGGTAAGGATTAGGATTAGGGTTAGGGATAAGATAAGGGTTAGGGTAAGGGTTTGGGTTAGCATTAAGGTTAGTGTTAGGGTAGGGGTAAGGGTTTGGGTTAGGGTTAGGCTCAAGGTAAGAGTATGCGTTAGGGTTAGGGTTGGGGTTAGGTTTAGGGTTAGGTTTAGGGTTAGGGTTAGGGTAAGGATAAGGTCGCTTAAGGTTAGGGTTAGGGTTAGGGTTAGGGTTAAGGTTAGGATTAGGGCGAGGTAAGGGTAAGAGTTAGTGTTAGTTTTTTTGTTAGGGTTAGGGTTAGGGTTAGGGTTAAGGTTAGGGTTAGGGTTAGGTTTAGGGTTAGGGTTAGGTTTAGGGTAAGGATAAGAGAAGGGTTAGGGTTATGTTTAGTTTTAGGGTAAGTGTTAGGGTTAGGGTTAGGGTTAGGGTAAGGGTTAGGGTTAGGGTTAGGGTTAGGTTTAGGGGTTAGGGTTAGGGTTAGGGTTAGGTTTAGGGTTAGGGTTAATGTATGTGTAAGGGTTAGGGTTACGGTTAGGGTTAGTTTTAGGGTTAGTGTTAGGGTAAGGGTAATTGTTAGGGTTAGGGTTAGGGTTAAGGTTAGGGTTAGGGTTAGGGTTAGGTTTAGGGTTAGGGTTAGGGTTAGGGTAAGGGTAAGGGTTAGGGTTAGTGATAGGGTTAGGGTTAGGGTTAGAGTTAGGTTTAGGGTTAGGGTAAGGGTAAGGGTTAGGGTTAGGGTTAGGGTTAGGTTTAGGTTAAGCGTTATTGTTAGGGGTTAGGGTTAGGGTAAGGGTTATGGTAAGGGTTAGGGTTAGGGTTAGGGTTAGGGTAAGGGTTAGGGTTGGGTTAGAATTAGGGTAAGTGTTAGTGTTAGTGTTAGGGTTAGGGTTAGGGTTAGGGTTAGGTTTAGGGTAAGGGTTAGGGTTAGGGCAAGGGTAAGGGTTAGGGTTAGGTTTAGGCTTAGGGTTAGAGTAAGGGTAAGGATTAGTTTTATGGTGAGGTTTAGGGTAAGGGTTAAGGTTGGGGTTAGGGTAGGGGTTAGGGTAAGGGTAAGGGTTAGGTTTAGGGGTAGGGTTAGGGTTAGGGTTAGGTTTAGGGTTAGGGGAAGGGTAAGGGTTAGGGTTTGGGTTAGGGTTAGGGTAAGGGTTATGGTTAGGGTTAGGGAAAGGGTAAGGGTTAGAGTTAGGACTAGGGTTAGGTGTTAGGGTAAGGGTTAGGGTTAGGGTTAGGTAAATGGTTAAGGTTAGGATAAGGGTAAGGGTTAGAGTTATGGTTGAGGTTAGGGATAGGGAAAGGGTAAGGGTTAGGGTTAGAGTTAGGGTAAGGATTAGGGTTAGGGTCAGGGCTAAGGTACGGGTTAGGGTAAGGGTTAGGGTTAGCATTAAGGTTAGGGTTAGGGTAGGGTTAAGGGTTAGGGTTAGGGTTATTTTTAAGGTAAGAGTAAGGGTTAGGGTTAGGGTTAGGGTTAGGGTTAGGGTAAGGGTTAGGGTTAGGGTTAGGGTATGGGTCAGGTTTACGTTTAGGGTTATTGTTAAGGTTAGGTTTAGGGTAAGAGTTAGGGTTAGGGTTAGGGTTAGGATTAGGGTTAGGTTTACGGTAAGGGTTAGGGTTAGTGTTAGGGTTAGGGTTAGGTTTAGGGTTAGGGTTAGGGTAAGAGTAAGTGTTAGAGTTAGGGTTAGGTTAAGGGTTGGGGTTGAGGTTAGGGTTAGGGTTAGGGTGAGGGTTAGGGTTAGGGTTAGTGTTAGGGTTAGGTTTAGATTTAGGTTTAGGATTTGGTTAAGGGTAAGGGTTAGGGTTAGGGTTAGGGTTATGGTTAGGTTAAGGGTTAGGATTAGGTTAAGGTAAGTTTTAGGGTTAGATTTAGGTTAATTGTTAGGGTTAGTGTTAGTGTTAGGGTGAGGGTAAGGATAAGGGTTAGGGTTAAGGTGAGGATTAGGGTTAGGGTTAGGTTTAAGGTAAGGGTTAGGGTGAGGGCACGGGTAAGGGTTAGGGTTAGGTTTATGGTTAGTGTTAGGGTAAGGGTAACGATTAGGGTTAGGTTTAGGTTTAGGTTTAGGGTTAGGGTTAGGGTAATGATAAGGGTTAGGGTTAGGGTAAGGGTAAGGTTTATGGTTAGGGTTACGGTTAGGTTTAGAGTAAGGGTAAGGGTTAGGGTTAGGGTTAGGCTTAGGGTTAGGGTAAGGGTAAGGATTAGGGTTAGGGTTAGGTTTATGGTAAGGGTTAGGGTTAGGGTTAGGGTAGGGGTTAGGGTAAGGGTAAGGATTAGGGTTAGGTTTAGGGTTAGGGTTAGGGTAAGGGTAAGGGTTAGGGTTAGGACTAGGGTAAGGTGTTAGGGTAAGGGTTAGGGTTAGGGTTAGGTATACCGTTAAGGTTAGGATAAGGGTTAGGTTTGGGGTTAGGGTTAGGTTTACGGTTAGGTTTAGGTTTAGGTTAAGGGTAAGGGTAAGAGTTAGGGTTAGGGTTAGGGTTAGGATTAGGGTTAGGTTTACGGTAAGGGTTAGGGTAAGGATTAGGGTTAGGGTTAGGGCTAAGGTAAGGGTTAGGGTAAGGGTTTGTGTTAGCATTAAGGTTAGGGTTAGGTTAGGGGTAAGGGTTTGGGTTAGGGTTAGGGTTATGGTAAGAGTAAGCGTTAGGGTTAGGGTTAGGTTTAGGTTTAGGGTAAGGGTTAGGGTTAGGGTTAGGGTATGGGTAAGGGTTAGGGTTAGGTGTAGGTTTAGGTTTAGGGTTAGGGTTAGGGTAAGGACTATGGTAGGGTTAAGGTTAGGGCATAGGGTTAGGGTTAGGGTTAGGGTGAGGTAAGGGTAAGGGTTAGTTTTAGGTTTTTTGTTAGGGTTAGGGTAAGGGTAAGGGTTAGAGTTAGGGTTAGGGTTAGGTTTAGGGTTAGGTTTAGGGTTAGCGATAGGGTTAGGGTTAGGGTGAGGGTAAGAGTAAGGGTTAGGGTTAAGTTTAGGGTAAGGTTTAGGTTTATGGTTAGGGTTAGGGTAAGGGTAAGTGTTAGGGTTAAGGTTAGGGTTAGGGTTAGGTTTAGGGTTAGAGTTAGGGTTAGGGTAAGGGTAAGGGTTAGGGTTAGGTTTAGGTTTAGGGTTAGGGTTAGGGTAAGGATAAGGGTTAGGGTTAGGGTAAGGGTAAGGTTTATTGTTAAGGTTAGAGTTAGGTTTAGAGTAAGGGTAAGGGTAAGGATTAGGGTTAGGGTTAGGTTTAGGGTAAGGGTTAGGGTTAGGGTAGGGATTAGGGTAAGGGTAAGGATTAGGGTTAGGGTTAGGGTTAGGGTTAGGTTTAGGGTTAGGGTAAGAGTAAAGGTTAGAGTTAGGGTTAGGGTAAGGGTAAGGGTTAGGGTTAGGACTAGGTTTAGGTGTTAGTGTTAGGGTTAGGGTTAGGGTTAGGTTTACGGTTAGGGTTAGGTTTAGGTTAAGGTAAGGGTTAGGGTTAGGGTTAGTTTTAGGGTTAGGTTTAGCGTTAGGGTTAGGGTTAGGTTTAGGGTAAGAGTTAGGGTTAGGGTTAGGGTTAAGGTATGGGTAATTTTAGGGTTAGATTTAGGGTTAGGTTTAGGGTAAGGGTTATGGATAGGGTTAGGGAAAGGGTAAGGGTTAGGGTTAGGACTAGGGTTAGGTGTTAGGGTAAGGTTTAGGGTTAGGGTTAGGTAAACGGTTAAGGTGAGGATAAGGGTAAGGGTTAGAGTTATGGTTAACATTAGGGGTAGGGAAAGGGTAAGGGTTAGGGTTAGGGTTAGGGTAAGGATTAGGGTTAGGGTTAGGGTTAGGGCTAAGGTACGGGTTAGGGTAAGGGTTAGGGTTAGCATTAAGGTTAGGTTTAGGGTAGGGTTAAGGGTTAGGGTTAGGGTTATTTTTAAGGTAAGAGTAAGGGTTAGGGTTAGGGTTAGGGTTAGGTTAAAGGGTTAGGGTTAGTGCTAGGGTATGGGTCAGGTTTAGGTTTAGGGTTAGTGTTAAGGTTAGGTTTAGGGTAAGAGTTAGGGTTAGTGTTAGGATTAGGGTTAGGTTTACGGTAAGGGTTAGGGTTAGTGTTAGGGTTAGGGTTAGGTTTAGGGTTAGGGTTAGGGTAAGAGTAAGTGTTAGGGTTAGGGTTAGGTTAAGGGTTGGGGTTGAGGTTAGGGTTAGGGTTAGGGTGAGGTTTAGGGTTAGGGTTAGGTTTAAGGTTAGGGTTAGGGTGAGGGCACGGGTAAGGGTTAGGGTTAGGTTTATGGTTAGTGTTAGGTTAAGGGTAACGATTAGGGTTAGCTTTAGGTTTAGGTTTAGGGTTAGGGTTAGGGTTAGCGTAAGGATAAGGGTTAGGGTTAGGGTAAGGGTAAGGTTTATGGTTAGGGTTAGGGTTAGGTTTAGAGTAAGGGTAAGGGTTAGGGTTAGGGTTAGGCTTAGGGTTAGGGTAAGGGTAAGGATTAGGATTAGGGTTAGGTTTAGGGTAAGGTTTAGAGTTAGGGTAGGGGTTAGGGTAAGGGTAAGGATTAGGGTTTAGGGTTAGGGTTAGGGTAAGGGTAAGGGTTAGGGTTAGGTATACAGTTAAGGTTAGGATAAGGGTTAGGGTTAGGGTTAGGGTTAGGTTTACGGTTAGGTTTAGGTTTAGGTCAAGGGTAAGGGTTATAGTTAGGGTTAGGGTTAGGGTTAGGGAAAGGGTAAGGGTTAGGGTTAGGGTTAGGGTTAGGGTAAGGATTAGGTTTAGGGTTAGGGCTAAGGTAAGTGTTAGGGTAAGGGTTTGGGTTAGCATTAAGGTTAGGGTTAGGGTAGGGGTAAGGGTTTGTGTTAGGGTTAGGGTTAAGGTAAGAGTAAGCGTTAGGGTTAGGGTTAGGTTTAGGTTTAGGGTAAGGGTTAGGGTGAGGGTATGGGTAAGGTTTAGTGTTAGGTTTAGGGCTAGGTTTAGGGTTAGGGTTAGGGTAAGGACTAGGGTAGGGTTAAGGTTAGGGTTAGGGTTAGGGTTAGGGTTGAGGTTAGGTTTAGGGTGAGGTAAGGGTAAGGGTTAGTGTTAGGTTTTTTGTTAGGGTTAGAGTAAGTGTAAGGGTTAGAGTTAGGGTTAGGGTTAGGTTTAGGGTTAGGGTTAGGGTTAGGGTTAGGGTGAGGGTAAGGGTAAGGGTTAGGGTTAAGTTTAGGGTTAGGGTTAGGTTTAGGGTTAGGTTTACGGTAAGGGTAAGTGTTAGGGTTAGGGTTAGGGATAGGGTTAGGTTTAGCGTTAGAGTTAGGGTTAGGGTAAGGGTAAGGGTTAGGGTTAGGTTTAGGTTTAGGTTTAGGGTTAGGGTTAGGGTAAGGATAAGTGTTAGGGTTAGGGTAAGAGTAAGGTTTATGGTTAGGGTTAGGGTTAGGTTTAGAGTAAGGGTAAGGGTAAGGATTAGGGTTAGGGTTAGGCTTAGGGTAAGGGTTAGGGTTAGGGTAGGGATTAGGGTAAGGGTAAGGATTAGGGTTAGGGTTAGGGTTAGGTTTAGGTTTAGGGTTAGGTTAGGGTTAGGGTAAGGGTTAGGGTTAGGGTAGGGATTAGGGTAAGGGTAAGGATTAGGGTTAGGGTTAGGGTTAGGGTTAGGTTTAGGTTTAGGGTTAGGTTAAGGGTAAGGGTTAGAGTTAGGGTTAGGGTAAGGGTAAGGGTTAGGGTTAGGACTAGGTTTAGGTGTTAGTGTTAGGGTTAGGGTTAGGGTTATGTTTACGGTTAGGGTTTGGTTTAGGTTAAGGGTAAGGGTTATAGTTAGAGTTGGGTTAGCTTTTGGGTTAGGTTTAGCGTTAGGGTTAGGGTAAGGATAAGGGTAGGGTTAAGGTTATGGTTAGGGTTAGGGTTAGGGTTAGGGTTCAGGTTAGGTTTAGGGTGAGGTAAGGGTAAGGGTTAGTGTTAGGTTTTTTGTTAGGGTTAGGGTAAGGGTAAGGGTTAGAGTTAGGGTTAGTGTTAGGTTTAGGGTTAGGGTTAGGGTTAGGGTAAGGGTAAGGGCTAGGTTTAGGATTAGGGTTAGGGTTAGGGTAATGGTTAGGGTTAGGGTTAGGGTTAAGTTTACTTTTAGGGTGAGCGTTAGGGTAAGGGTACGGGTAAGGGTTAGGGTTAGGGTTAGGTTTAGGGTTGGGTTTTAAGGTTAGGTTTAGGGTTTGGGTAAGGGTAACGGTTAGGGTTTGGGTTAGGGTTAGGGTTATTTTTAGGGTTATGGTTAGGGTTTGGGTTAGGTTTATGGTTACGGTTAGGTTTAGGGTTAGGGTTAGGGTAAGGGTATGTGTTAGGGTTAGGGTTAGCGTTAGGGTTAGTGTTAGGTTTAGCGTTAGGGTAAGTGTAAGGGTTATTGTTACGGTTAAGGTTAGGGTAAGGGTTAGGGTTAGGGTTAGGGTTAGGTTTAGGGTAAGGGTTAGAGTTAGGTTTAGGGTAAGGGTAAGATTTAGGGTTAGGGTTAGTGTTAGAGTTAGGGTAAGGGTTAGGGTTAGTGTTAGGGTTAGGATAGAGTTTAGGGTAAGGGTAAGTGTTAGGGTTAGGGTTAGGTTTAGGATAAGTGTAATGGTTAGGGTTAGGGTTAGGCTTAGTGTTAGGGTAAGGGTAAGGATTACGGTTAGGGTTAGGGTTAGGGTAAGGGTAAGGGTTAGGGTTCGGACTAGGGTTATTTGTTAGGGTAAGGGTTAGCGTTAGGGTTTGGTATACGGTTAAGGTTAGGATAAGGGTTAGGTTTAGGGTTAGGATTAGGTTTAGGGTTAGGGTAAGGGTAAGGGTTAGGGTTAGGTTTAGGGTTAGGGTAGGGTTGAGGTTAGGGTTAGGGTTAGGTTTAGGTTTGGGGTTAGGTTTTGGTTAAGGGTAAGGGTTATAGTTAGGGTTCGGGTTAGGGTTAGGGAAAGGGTAAGGGTTAGTGTTAGTGTTAGGGTTAGGGTAAGGATTAGGGTTAGGGTTAGGGCTAAGGTAAGGGTTAGGGTAAGGGTTTGGGTTAGCATTAAGGTTAGGGTTAGGGTAAGAATAAGGGTTTGGGTTAGGGTTAGGGTTAAGGTAAGAGTAAGTGTTAGGGTTAGGGTTAGTGTTAGGTTTAGGGTAAGGGTTAGTGTTAGGGTTAGGGTATGTGTAAGGTTTAGGATTAGGTTTAGGTTTAGGTTTAGGGTTAGAGTTAGGGTTAGGGTAAGGATAAGGGTAGGGTTAAGGTTAGGGTTAGGGTTAGGGTTAAGGTTAGGGTTAGGGTTAGGTTTAGGTTTAGGGTTAGGGTTAGGGTAGGAGTAAGGGCTAGGGTTAGGATTAGGGTTAGGGTTAGGGTAATGGTTAGGGTTAGGGTTAGGGTTAAGGTTAGGTTTAGGGTTGGGTTTTAAGGTTAGGTTTAGGGTTAGTGTAAGTGTAACGGTTAGGGTTTGGGTTAGGGTTAGGGTAAGGGTTAGGGTTAGGGTTAGCGTTAGGGTTAGGGTTAGGTTTATGGTTACGGTTACGGTTAGGGTTAGGGTTAGGGTAAGGGTATGTGTTAGGGTTAGGTTTAGTGTTAGGATTAGTGTTAGGTTTAGCGTTAGGGTAAGGGTAAGGGTAAGGGTTAAGGTTAGGGTTAGGTTTAGTTTTAGGTTTAGGGTTAGGATTAGGGTTAGGTTTGGGTTAGGGTAAAGGTAAGCGTTAGGGTTAGGACTAGGTTTAGGTGTTAGGGCAAGGGTTAGGGTTATGTATACGGTTAATGTTAGGATAAGGGTAAGGGTTAGAGTTAGGGTTAAGATTAGGGTTAGGGAAAGGGTAAGGGTTAGGGTTAGGGTTAGGGTAAGGATTAGGGTTAGGTTAGGGCTAAGTTAAGGGTTAGAGTAATGGTTAGGGTTAGCATTCAAGTTAGGGTTAGGGTAGAGATAAGGGTTTTGTTAGGGTTAGGGTTTAGTTAAGAGTAATGGTTAGGGTAAGGGTTAAGGTTAGGTTTAGGGTAAGGGTTAAGGCTAGGGTTAGGGTAAAGGTAAGGTTTAGGTTTAGGGATAGTGTTAGGGTTATGTTAAGGGTTGGGGTTGAGGTTAGGGTTAGGGTTAGGGTTAGGGTTAGTGTTAGGGTTAGGTTTAGAGTTAGGTTTAGGGTTTGGTTAAGGGTAACGGTTACGGTTAGGGTTAGGGTTAGGTTAAGGGTTAGGGTTAGGTTAAGTTAAGGTTTAAAATTAGGGTTAGGGTAAGGGTTAGGGTTAATGTTAGGGTTAGGGTGAGGGTAAGGATAAGGGTTAGGGTTAAGGTTAGGGTTAGGGTTAGGGTTACGGTTAGGTTTAAGGTTAGGGTTAGGGTGAGGGCAAGGGTAAGGGTTAGGGTTAGGTTTAGGGTTAGGGTTAGGGTAAGGGTAAGTGTTAGGGTTAAGGTCAGGGTTTGGGTTAGGTTTAGGGTTAGGGTTAGGGTTAGGGTAAGGGTAAGGGTTAGGGTTAGGTTTAGGGTTAGGGTTAGGGTTAGGGTTAGGGTAAGGATAAGCGTTAGGGTTAGGGTAAGTGTAAGGTTTACGGTTAGGGTTAGGGTTAGGTTTAGAGTAAGGGTAAGGGTTAGGGTTAGGGTTAGGCTTAGGGTTAGGGTAAGGGTAAGGATTAGGGTTAGGGTTAGGGTTAGGGTAAGGGTTAGGGTTAGGGTTAGGGTAGGGTTAGGGTAAGGGTAAGGATAAGGGTTAGGGTTAGGTTTAGGGTTAGGTTTAGAGTAAGGTTTAGGGTTAGGGTAAGGGTAAGGGTACGGGTTAGGGTTAGGGTTAGGGTTAGGGTTAGGGTTAGGGTAAGGGTAAGGATAAGGGTTAGGGTTAGGGTTAGGGTTAGGGTTAGAGTAAGGTTTAGGGTTAGGGTAAGGGTAAGGGTACGGGTTAGGGTTAGGACTAGGGTTAGATGTTAGTGTAAGGGTTAGGGTTAGGGTTTGGTATACTGTTAAGGTTAGGATAAGGTTTAGGGTTAGGGTTTGGGTTGGGTTTATGGTTAGGGTTAGGTTTAGGTTAATGGTTTGGGTTATAGTTAGGGTTAGGGTTAGGGTTAAGGAAAGGGTAAGGGGTAGGGTTAGGTTTAGGGTAAGGATTAGGGTCAGGGTTAGGGCTAAGGTAAGGGTTACGGTAAGGGTTTGGGTTAGCATTAAGGTTAGGGTTAGGGTAGGGGTAAATGTTGGGGTTAGGGTTAGGGGTAAGGTAAGAGTAAGCGTTAGGGTTAGGGTTAGGGTTAGGTTTAGGGTAAGGGTTAAGATTAGGGTTATTGTATGGGTAAGGTTTAGGGTTAGGTTTAGGGTTAGGTTTATGGTTAGGTTTAGGGTAAGGATAAGGGTAGGGTTAAGGTTAGGGTTAGGGTTAGGGTTAGGGTTAGGGTTAAGGTTAGGGCTAGGGTGAGGTAAGGGTAAGTGTTAGTGTTAGATTTTTTGTTAGGG
>JANJXV010000331.1:52500-70000 GCA_024803745.1 Megascapheus bottae | reverse complement strand
TGTGTTAGGGTTAAGGTAAGGGTAAGGGTTAGGGTTAGGATTAGGGTTAGGGTTAGATTTGGTTTAGGGTTAGGGTTAGGGTAAGGGCAAGGTTTAGGGTTAGGTTTAGGTTTAAGGTTAGGGATAGGGTTACTTTAAGGTTAGGGTTAGGGTAAGGGTAAGGGTTAGGTTTAGTGTTAAGGTTAGTGTTAGAGTTAGGGTTAGGGTTAGGGTAAGTGTTAAGGTTAAGGTTAGGGTAAGGGTTAGAGTTTGGGTTCGGGTTAGGGTTAGGTTTAAGGATAGTTTTAGGGTTAGGTTAAGGGTTAGGGTTAGGTTAAGTTAAGGGTTAGGGTTAGGGTTAGGTTAAGGGTTAGGGTTAGAATTAGGGTTAGGGTTAGGGTAAGGATAAGGGTTAGTGTTAAGGTTAAGGTTAGGGTTAGGTTTACGGTTAGGTTTAAGGTTATTGTTAGGGTGAGGGCAATTGTAAGGGTTAGGGTTAGGTTTAGGATTAGGGTAAGGGTCAGGTTTAGGGTTAGGTTTAGGGGTAGGGTTAGGGTAAGGGTAAGGGTAAGGGGTAGGGTTAAGGTTAGAGTTAGGGTTAGGTTTAGGGTTAGGGTTAGGGTTAGGGTAAGGGTAAGGGTTAGGTTTAAGTTTAGGTTAGGGTTAGGGTTATGGTAAGGATAATGGTTAGGTTTGGGGTAAGGGTAAGCTTTATGGTTAGGGTTAGGGTTAGGTTTAGTGTAAGGGTAAGGGTTAGGGTTAGGGTAAGGGTAAGGGTAAGGTTTAGGGTTAGGGTTAGGTTAAGGGTAGGGGTTGAGGTTATGGTTAGGGTTAGGGTGAGGGTAAGGGTAAGGGTGAGGTTTAGGGTTACGGTTAGGGTAAGGTTTAGGGTTAGGCATAGGGTTAGGGTGACGGTTAGGTTTAGGGTTACGGTTAGGGTTAGGGTTAGGGTAGGGTAAGGGTATGTGTTTGGGTTAGTGTTAGTGTTAGTGTTAGGATTAGGGTTAGCGTTATGGTAAGGGTAAGGGTTAGGGTTAGGTTTAGGTTTAAGGTAAGGGTAAGGGTTAGGGTTAGGGTTAGGGTTAGGGTTAGGTTTACGGTTAGGGTTAGGTTTAGGTTAAGGGTAAGGGTTATAGTTAGTGTTAGGGTTAGGGTTAGGGAAAGGGTAATGGTTAGGGTTAGGGTTAAGGTAAGGATTAGGGTTAGGGTTAGGGATAAGATAAGGGTTAGTGTAAGGGTTTGGGTTAGCATTAATGTTAGTGTTAGGGTAGGGGTAAGGGTTTGGGTTAGGGTTAGGGTTAAGGTAAGAGTATGCGTTAGGGTTAGGGTTAGGGTTAGGTTTAGGGTAAGAGTTAGGGTTAGGGTTAGGGTTAGGGTATGGGTAAGGTTTAGGGTTAGGTTTAGGGTTAGGTTTAGGGTTAGGGTTAGGGTAAGGATAAGGTTGTTTAAGGTTAGGGTTAGGGATAGGGTTAGGGTTAAGGTTAGGATTAGGGTGAGGTAAGGGTAAGAGTTAGTGATAGGTTTTTTGTTAGGGTTAGGGTTAGGGTTAGGGTTAGGGTTAAGGTTAGGGTTAGGGTTAGGTTTAGGGTTAGGGTTAGGTTTAGGGTAAGGATAAGAGAAGGGTTAGGGTTATGTTTAGTTTTAGGGTAAGTGTTAGGGTTAGGGTTAGGGTTAGGGTAAGGGTTAGGGTTAGGGTTAGGGTTAGGTTTAGGGGTTAGGGTTAGGGTTAGGGTTAGGTTTAGGGTTAGGGTTAATGTATGTGTAAGGGTTAGGGTTATGGTTAGGGTTAGGTTTAGGGTTAGTGTTAGGGTAAGGGTAATTGTTAGGGTTAGGGTTAGGGTTAAGATTAGGGTTAGGGTTAGGGTTAGGTTTAGGGTTAGGGTTAGGGTTAGGGTAAGGGTAAGGGTTAGGTTTAGTGATAGGGTTAGGTTTAGGGTTAGAGTTAGGTTTAGGGTTAGGGTAAGGGTAAGGGTTAGGGTTAGGGTTAGGGTTAGGGTTAGGGTTGGGTTAGAATTAGGGCAAGTGTTAGAGTTAGGGTTAAGGTTAGGGTTAGGTTTAGGGTAAGGGTTAGGGTTAGGGCAAGGGTAAGGCTTAGGGTTAGGTTTAGGCTTAGGGTTAGAGTAAGGGTAAGGATTAGTTTTATGGTGAGGTTTAGGGTAAGGGTTAAGGTTGGGGTTAGGGTAGGGGTTAGGGTAAGGGTGAGGTTTAGGTTTAGGGGTAGGGTTAGGGTTAGGGTTAGGTTTAGGGTTAGGCGAAGGGTAAGGGTTAGGGTTTGGGTTAGGGTTAGGGTAATGGTTATGGTTAGGGTTAGGGAAAGTGTAAGGGTTAGAGTTAGGACTAGGGTTAGGTGTTAGGGTAAGGGTTAGGGTTAGGGTTAGGTAAACGGTTAAGGTTAGGATAAGGGTAAGGGTTAGAGTTATGGTTAAGGTTAGGGATAGGGAAAGGGTAAGGGTTAGGGTTAGGGTTAGGGTAAGGATTAGGGTTAGGGTTAGGGCTAAGGTACGGGTTAGGGTAAGGGTTAGGGTTAGCATTAAGGTTAGGGTTAGGGTAGGGTTAAGGGTTAGGGTTAGGGTTATTTTTAAGGTAACAGTAAGGGTTAGGGTTAGGGTTAGGGTTAGGGTAAGGGTTAGGGTTAGGGTTAGGGTATGGGTCAGGTTTAGGTTTAGGGTTAGTGTTAAGGTTAGGTTTAGGGTAAGAGTTAGGGTTAGGGTTAGGGTTAGGATTAGGGTTAGGTTTACGGTAAGGGTTAGGGTTAGTGTTAGGGTTAGGGTTAGGTTTAGGGTTAGGGTTAGGGTAAGAGTAAGTGTTAGGGTTAGGGTTAGGTTAAGGGTTGGGGTTGAGGTTAGGGTTAGGGTTAGGGTGAGGATTAGGGTTAGGGTTAGTGTTAGGGTTAGGTTTAGATTTAGGTTTAGGATTTGGTTAAGGGTAAGGGTTAGGGTTAGGGTTAGGTTTAGATTTAGGTTTAGGATTTGGTTAAGGGTAAGGGTTAGGGTAAGGGTTAGGGTTATGGTTAGGTTAAGGGTTAGGATTAGGTTAAGGTAAGGTTTAGGGTTAGGTTTAGGGTAAGGGTTAGGGTTAGTGTTACTGTTAGGGTGAGGGTAAGGATAAGGGTTAGGGTTAAGGTGAGGGTTAGGGTAAGGGTTAGGTTTAAGGTTGGGGTTAGGGTGAGGGCATGGGTAAGGGTTAGGGTTAGGTTTAGGGTTAGGGTTAGGGTAAGGGTAACGATTAGGGTTAGGTTTAGTTTTAGGTTTAGGGTTAGGGTTAGGGTTAGGGTAAGGATAAGGGTTAGGGTTAGGGTAAGGGTAAGGTTTATGGTTAGGGTTAGGGTTAGGTTTAGAGTAAGGGTAAGGGTTAGGGTTAGGGTTAGGCTTAGGGTTAGGGTAAGGGTAAGGATTAGGATTAGGGTTAGGTTTAGGGTAAGGGTTAGGGTTAGGGTAGGGGTTAGGGTAAGGGTAAGGATTAGGGTTAGGGTTAGGGTTAGGGTAAGGGTAAGGGTTAAGGTTAGGACTAGGGTTAGGTGTTAGGGTAAGGGTTAGGGTTAGGGTTAGGTATACGGTTAAGGTTAGGATAAGGGTTAGGGTTAGGGTTAGGGTTGGGTTTACGGTTAGGTTTAGGTTTAGGTTAAGGGTAAGGGTTATAGTGAGGGTTAGGGTTAGGGTTAGGGAAAGGGTAAGGGTTAGGGTTAGGGTTAGGGTAAGGATTAGTTTTAGGGTTAGGGCTAAGGTAAGGGTTAGGGTAAGGGTTTGGGTTAGCATTAAGGTTAGGGTTAGGGTAGGGGTAAGGGTTTGGGTTAGGGTTAGGGTTAAGGTAAGAGTAAGCGTTAGGGTTAGGGTTAGGTTTAGGTTTAGGGTAAGGGTTAGGGTTAGGGTATGGGTAAGGTTTAGGGTTAGGTTTAGGTTTAGGTTTAGGGTTAGGGTTAGGGTAAGGACTAGGGTAGGGTTAAGGTTAGGGTTAGGGTTAGGGTTAGGGTTGAGGTTAGGTTTAGGGTGAGGTAAGGTTAAGGGTTAGTGTTAGGTTTTTTGTTAGGGTTAGGGTAAGGGTAAGGGTTAGAGTTAGGGTTAGGGTTAGGTTTAGGGTTAGGGTTAGGGTTAGGGTGAGGGTAAGGGTAAGGGTTAGGGTTAAGTTTAGGGTTAGGGTTAGGTTTAGGGTTAGGTTTACGGTAAGGGTAAGTGTTAGGGTTAAGGTTAGGGTTAGGGTTAGGTTTAGCGTTAGAGTTAGGGTTAGGGTAAGGGTAAGGGTTAGGGTTAGGTTTAGGTTTAGGTTTAGGGTTAGGGTTAGGGTAAGGATAAGTGTTAGGGTTAGGGTAAGAGTAATTTTTATGGTTAGGGTTAGGTTTAGAGTAAGGGTAAGGGTAAGGATTAGGGTTAGGGTTAGGTTTAGGTTAAGGGTAAGGGTTATAGTTAGTGTTAGGGTTAGGGTTAGGGAAAGGGTAATGGTTAGGGTTAGGGTTAAGGTAAGGATTAGGGTTAGGGTTAGGGATAAGATAAGGGTTAGTGTAAGGGTTTGGGTTAGCATTAATGTTAGTGTTAGGGTAGGGGTAAGGGTTTGGGTTAGGGTTAGGGTTAAGGTAAGAGTATGCGTTAGGGTTAGGGTTAGGGTTAGGTTTAGGGTAAGAGTTAGGGTTAGGGTTAGGGTTAGGGTATGGGTAAGGTTTAGGGTTAGGTTTAGGGTTAGGTTTAGGGTTAGGGTTAGGGTAAGGATAAGGTTGTTTAAGGTTAGGGTTAGGGATAGGGTTAGGGTTAAGGTTAGGATTAGGGTGAGGTAAGGGTAAGAGTTAGTGATAGGTTTTTTGTTAGGGTTAGGGTTAGGGTTAGGGTTAGGGTTAAGGTTAGGGTTAGGGTTAGGTTTAGGGTTAGGGTTAGGTTTAGGGTAAGGATAAGAGAAGGGTTAGGGTTATGTTTAGTTTTAGGGTAAGTGTTAGGGTTAGGGTTAGGGTTAGGGTAAGGGTTAGGGTTAGGGTTAGGGTTAGGTTTAGGGGTTAGGGTTAGGGTTAGGGTTAGGTTTAGGGTTAGGGTTAATGTATGTGTAAGGGTTAGGGTTATGGTTAGGGTTAGGTTTAGGGTTAGTGTTAGGGTAAGGGTAATTGTTAGGGTTAGGGTTAGGGTTAAGATTAGGGTTAGGGTTAGGGTTAGGTTTAGGGTTAGGGTTAGGGTTAGGGTAAGGGTAAGGGTTAGGTTTAGTGATAGGGTTAGGGTTAGGGTTAGAGTTAGGTTTAGGGTTAGGGTAAGGGTAAGGGTTAGGGTTAGGGTTAGGGTTAGGTTTAGGTTAAGCGTTATTGTTAGGAGTTAGGGTTAGGGTAAGGGTTATGGTAAGGGTTAGGGTTAGGGTTAGGGTAAGGGTTAGGGTTGGGTTAGAATTAGGGCAAGTGTTAGAGTTAGGGTTAAGGTTAGGGTTAGGTTTAGGGTAAGGGTTAGGGTTAGGGCAAGGGTAAGGGTTAGGGTTAGGTTTAGGCTTAGGGTTAGAGTAAGGGTAAGGATTAGTTTTATGGTGAGGTTTAGGGTAAGGGTTAAGGTTGGGGTTAGGGTAGGGGTTAGGGTAAGGGTGAGGTTTAGGTTTAGGGGTAGGGTTAGGGTTAGGGTTAGGTTTAGGGTTAGGCGAAGGGTAAGGGTTAGGGTTTGGGTTAGGGTTAGGGTAATGGTTATGGTTAGGGTTAGGGAAAGTGTAAGGGTTAGAGTTAGGACTAGGGTTAGGTGTTAGGGTAAGGGTTAGGGTTAGGGTTAGGTAAACGGTTAAGGTTAGGATAAGGGTAAGGGTTAGAGTTATGGTTAAGGTTAGGGATAGGGAAAGGGTAAGGGTTAGGGTTAGGGTTAGGGTAAGGATTAGGGTTAGGGTTAGGGCTAAGGTACGGGTTAGGGTAAGGGTTAGGGTTAGCATTAAGGTTAGGGTTAGGGTAGGGTTAAGGGTTAGGGTTAGGGTTATTTTTAAGGTAAGAGTAAGGGTTAGGGTTAGGGTTAGGGTTAGGGTAAGGGTTAGGGTTAGGGTTAGGGTATGGGTCAGGTTTAGGTTTAGGGTTAGTGTTAAGGTTAGGTTTAGGGTAAGAGTTAGGGTTAGGGTTAGGGTTAGGATTAGGGTTAGGTTTACGGTAAGGGTTAGGGTTAGTGTTAGGGTTAGGGTTAGGTTTAGGGTTAGGGTTAGGGTAAGAGTAAGTGTTAGGGTTAGGGTTAGGTTAAGGGTTGGGGTTGAGGTTAGGGTTAGGGTTAGGGTGAGGGTTAGGGTTAGGGTTAGTGTTAGGGTTAGGTTTAGATTTAGGTTTAGGATTTGGTTAAGGGTAAGGGTTAGGGTTAGGGTTAGGTTTAGATTTAGGTTTAGGATTTGGTTAAGGGTAAGGGTTAGGGTAAGGGTTAGGGTTATGGTTAGGTTAAGGGTTAGGATTAGGTTAAGGTAAGGTTTAGGGTTAGGTTTAGGGTAAGGGTTAGGGTTAGTGTTACTGTTAGGGTGAGGGTAAGGATAAGGGTTAGGGTTAAGGTGAGGGTTAGGGTAAGGGTTAGGTTTAAGGTTGGGGTTAGGGTGAGGGCATGGGTAAGGGTTAGGGTTAGGTTTAGGGTTAGTGTTAGGGTAAGGGTAACGATTAGGGTTAGGTTTAGTTTTAGGTTTAGGGTTAGGGTTAGGGTTAGGGTAAGGATAAGGGTTAGGGTTAGGGTAAGGGTAAGGTTTATGGTTAGGGTTAGGGTTAGGTTTAGAGTAAGGGTAAGGGTTAGGGTTAGGGTTAGGGTTAGGCTTAGGGTTAGGGTAAGGGTAAGGATTAGGATTAGGGTTAGGTTTAGGGTAAGGGTTAGGGTTAGGGTAGGGGTTAGGGTAAGGGTAAGGATTAGGGTTAGGGTTAGGGTTAGGGTAAGGGTAAGGGTTAAGGTTAGGACTAGGGTTAGGTGTTAGGGTAAGGGTTAGGGTTAGGGTTAGGTATACGGTTAAGGTTAGGATAAGGGTTAGGGTTAGGGTTAGGGTTGGGTTTACGGTTAGGTTTAGGTTTAGGTTAAGGGTAAGGGTTATAGTGAGGGTTAGGGTTAGGGTTAGGGAAAGGGTAAGGGTTAGGGTTAGGGTTAGGGTAAGGATTAGTTTTAGGGTTAGGGCTAAGGTAAGGGTTAGGGTAAGGGTTTGGGTTAGCATTAAGGTTAGGGTTAGGGTAGGGGTAAGGGTTTGGGTTAGGGTTAGGGTTAAGGTAAGAGTAAGCGTTAGGGTTAGGGTTAGGTTTAGGTTTAGGGTAAGGGTTAGGGTTAGGGTATGGGTAAGGTTTAGGGTTAGGTTTAGGTTTAGGTTTAGGGTTAGGGTTAGGGTAAGGACTAGGGTAGGGTTAAGGTTAGGGTTAGGGTTAGGGTTAGGGTTGAGGTTAGGTTTAGGGTGAGGTAAGGTTAAGGGTTAGTGTTAGGTTTTTTGTTAGGGTTAGGGTAAGGGTAAGGGTTAGAGTTAGGGTTAGGGTTAGGTTTAGGGTTAGGGTTAGGGTTAGGGTGAGGGTAAGGGTAAGGGTTAGGGTTAAGTTTAGGGTTAGGGTTAGGTTTAGGGTTAGGTTTACGGTAAGGGTAAGTGTTAGGGTTAAGGTTAGGGTTAGGGTTAGGTTTAGCGTTAGAGTTAGGGTTAGGGTAAGGGTAAGGGTTAGGGTTAGGTTTAGGTTTAGGTTTAGGGTTAGGGTTAGGGTAAGGATAAGTGTTAGGGTTAGGGTAAGAGTAATTTTTATGGTTAGGGTTAGGTTTAGAGTAAGGGTAAGGGTAAGGATTAGGGTTAGGGTTAGGTTTAGGGTAAGGGTTAGGGTTAGGGTAGAGTTTAGGGTAAGGGTAAGGATTAGGGTTAGGGTTAGGGTTAGGGTTAGTGTTAGGTTTAGGGTTAGGGTAAGGGTAAGGGTTAGAGTTAGGGTTAGGGTAAGGATAAGGGTTAGGGTTAGGACTAGGTTTAGGTGTTACTGTTAGGGTTAGGGTTAGGGTTAGGTTTACGGTTAGGGTGAGGTTTAGGTTAAGGGTAAGGGTTATAGTTAGGGTTAGGGTTAGTTTTAGGGTTAGGTTTAGCGTTAAGGTTAGGGTAAGGATAAGGGTAGGGTTAAGGTTAGGGTTAGGGTTAGTGTTAGGGTTAGGGTTCAGGTTAGGTTTAGGGTGAGGTAAGGGTAAGGGTTAGTGTTAGGTTTTTTGTTAGGGTTAGGGTAAGGGTAAGGGTTAGAGTTAGGGTTAGGGTTAGGTTTAGGTTTAGGGTTAGGGTTAGGGTAAGGATTAGGGTTAGATTAGGGCTAAGGTAAGGTTTAAGGTAAGGGTTAGGGTTAGCATTAAGGTTAGGGTTAGGGTAGGGGTAAGGGTTAGGGTTAGAGTTAGGGTTAAGGTAAGAGTAAGGGTTAGGGTTAGGGTTAGGGTTATGTTTACGGTAAGGGTTAGGGTTAGGGTTAGGGTATGGGTAAGGTTTAGGTTTAGGGTTAGTGTTAGGGTTAGGTTATGGGTAAGGGTTAGGGTTAGGGTTAGGATTAGGGTAGGTTTACGGTAAGGGTTAGGGTTAGGGTTAGGGTTTGGTTTAGGGGTAGGATTAGGGTAAGGGTAAGTGTTAGGGTTAGGGTTAGGTTAAGGGTTGGGGTTGAGGTTAGGGTTAGGGTGAGGGTGAGGGTTAGTTTTAGGGTCAGTGTTAGGGTTAGGTTTAGAGTTAGGTTTAGGGTTTGGTTAAGGGTAAGGTTTAGGGTTAGGGTTAGGGTTATGGTTAGGTTAAGGGTTAGGGTTAGGTTAAGGTAAGGTTTAAGGTTAGGGTTAGGGTAAGGGTTAGGGTTAGTGTTAGCGTTAGGGTGAGGGTAAGGATAAGGGTTAGGGTTGAGGTGAGGCTTAGGGTTAGGGTTACGGTTAGGTTTAAGGTTAGGGTTAGGGTGAGGGCAAGGGTAAGGTAAGGGTTAGGGTTAGGACTAGGGTTAGGTGTTAGGGTAAGGGTTAGGTTTAGGGATAGGTATACGGTTAAGGTTAGGATAAGGATTAGGGTTAGGGTTAGGGTTAGGTTTACGGTTAGGGTTAGGTTTAGGTTAAGGGTAAGGGTTATAGTTAGTGTTAGGGTTAGGGTTAGGGAAAGGGTAATGGTTAGGGTTAGGGTTAAGGTAAGGATTAGGATTAGGGTTAGGGATAAGATAAGGGTTAGGGTAAGGGTTTGGGTTAGCATTAAGGTTAGTGTTAGGGTAGGGGTAAGGGTTTGGGTTAGGGTTAGGCTCAAGGTAAGAGTATGCGTTAGGGTTAGGGTTGGGGTTAGGTTTAGGGTTAGGTTTAGGGTTAGGGTTAGGGTAAGGATAAGGTCGCTTAAGGTTAGGGTTAGGGTTAGGGTTAGGGTTAAGGTTAGGATTAGGGCGAGGTAAGGGTAAGAGTTAGTGTTAGTTTTTTTGTTAGGGTTAGGGTTAGGGTTAGGGTTAAGGTTAGGGTTAGGGTTAGGTTTAGGGTTAGGGTTAGGTTTAGGGTAAGGATAAGAGAAGGGTTAGGGTTATGTTTAGTTTTAGGGTAAGTGTTAGGGTTAGGGTTAGGGTTAGGGTAAGGGTTAGGGTTAGGGTTAGGGTTAGGTTTAGGGGTTAGGGTTAGGGTTAGGGTTAGGTTTAGGGTTAGGGTTAATGTATGTGTAAGGGTTAGGGTTACGGTTAGGGTTAGTTTTAGGGTTAGTGTTAGGGTAAGGGTAATTGTTAGGGTTAGGGTTAGGGTTAAGGTTAGGGTTAGGGTTAGGGTTAGGTTTAGGGTTAGGGTTAGGGTTAGGGTAAGGGTAAGGGTTAGGGTTAGTGATAGGGTTAGGGTTAGGGTTAGAGTTAGGTTTAGGGTTAGGGTAAGGGTAAGGGTTAGGGTTAGGGTTAGGTTTAGGTTTAGGTTAAGCGTTATTGTTAGGGGTTAGGGTTAGGGTAAGGGTTATGGTAAGGGTTAGGGTTAGGGTTAGGGTTAGGGTAAGGGTTAGGGTTGGGTTAGAATTAGGGTAAGTGTTAGTGTTAGGGTTAGGGTTAGGGTTAGGGTTAGGTTTAGGGTAAGGGTTAGGGTTAGGGCAAGGGTAAGGGTTAGGGTTAGGTTTAGGCTTAGGGTTAGAGTAAGGGTAAGAATTAGTTTTATGGTGAGGTTTAGGGTAAGGGTTAAGGTTGGGGTTAGGGTAGGGGTTAGGGTAAGGGTAAGGGTTAGGTTTAGGGGTAGGGTTAGGGTTAGGGTTAGGTTTAGGGTTAGGGGAAGGGTAAGGGTTAGGGTTTGGGTTAGGGTTAGGGTAAGGGTTATGGTTAGGGTTAGGGAAAGGGTAAGGGTTAGAGTTAGGACTAGGGTTAGGTGTTAGGGTAAGGGTTAGGGTTAGGGTTAGGTAAATGGTTAAGGTTAGGATAAGGGTAAGGGTTAGAGTTATGGTTGAGGTTAGGGATAGGGAAAGGGTAAGGGTTAGGGTTAGAGTTAGGGTAAGGATTAGGGTTAGGGTCAGGGCTAAGGTACGGGTTAGGGTAAGGGTTAGGGTTAGCATTAAGGTTAGGGTTAGGGTAGGGTTAAGGGTTAGGGTTAGGGTTATTTTTAAGGTAAGAGTAAGGGTTAGGGTTAGGGTTAGGGTTAGGGTTAGGGTAAGGGTTAGGGTTAGGGTTAGGGTATGGGTCAGGTTTACGTTTAGGGTTATTGTTAAGGTTAGGTTTAGGGTAAGAGTTAGGGTTAGGGTTAGGGCTAGGATTAGGGTTAGGTTTACGGTAAGGGTTAGGGTTAGTGTTAGGGTTAGGGTTAGGTTTAGGGTTAGGGTTAGGGTAAGAGTAAGTGTTAGAGTTAGGGTTAGGTTAAGGGTTGGGGTTGAGGTTAGGGTTAGGGTTAGGGTGAGGGTTAGGGTTAGGGTTAGTGTTAGGGTTAGGTTTAGATTTAGGTTTAGGATTTGGTTAAGGGTAAGGGTTAGGGTTAGGGTTAGGGTTATGGTTAGGTTAAGGGTTAGGATTAGGTTAAGGTAAGTTTTAGGGTTAGATTTAGGTTAATTGTTAGGGTTAGTGTTAGTGTTAGGGTGAGGGTAAGGATAAGGGTTAGGGTTAAGGTGAGGATTAGGGTTAGGGTTAGGTTTAAGGTAAGGGTTAGGGTGAGGGCACGGGTAAGGGTTAGGGTTAGGTTTATGGTTAGTGTTAGGGTAAGGGTAACGATTAGGGTTAGGTTTAGGTTTAGGTTTAGGGTTAGGGTTAGGGTAATGATAAGGGTTAGGGTTAGGGTAAGGGTAAGGTTTATGGTTAGGGTTACGGTTAGGTTTAGAGTAAGGGTAAGGGTTAGGGTTAGGGTTAGGCTTAGGGTTAGGGTAAGGGTAAGGATTAGGGTTAGGGTTAGGTTTATGGTAAGGGTTAGGGTTAGGGTTAGGGTAGGGGTTAGGGTAAGGGTAAGGATTAGGGTTAGGTTTAGGGTTAGGGTTAGGGTAAGGGTAAGGGTTAGGGTTAGGACTAGGGTAAGGTGTTAGGGTAAGGGTTAGGGTTAGGGTTAGGTATACCGTTAAGGTTAGGATAAGGGTTAGGTTTGGGGTTAGGGTTAGGTTTACGGTTAGGTTTAGGTTTAGGTTAAGGGTAAGGGTAAGAGTTAGGGTTAGGGTTAGGGTTAGGATTAGGGTTAGGTTTACGGTAAGGGTTAGGGTAAGGATTAGGGTTAGGGTTAGGGCTAAGGTAAGGGTTAGGGTAAGGGTTTGTGTTAGCATTAAGGTTAGGGTTAGGTTAGGGGTAAGGGTTTGGGTTAGGGTTAGGGTTATGGTAAGAGTAAGCGTTAGGGTTAGGGTTAGGTTTAGGTTTAGGGTAAGGGTTAGGGTTAGGGTTAGGGTATGGGTAAGGGTTAGGGTTAGGTGTAGGGTTAGGTTTAGGGTTAGGGTTAGGGTAAGGACTATGGTAGGGTTAAGGTTAGGGCATAGGGTTAGGGTTAGGGTTAGGGTGAGGTAAGGGTAAGGGTTAGTTTTAGGTTTTTTGTTAGGGTTAGGGTAAGGGTAAGGGTTAGAGTTAGGGTTAGGGTTAGGTTTAGGGTTAGGTTTAGGGTTAGCGATAGGGTTAGGGTTAGGGTGAGGGTAAGGGTAAGGGTTAGGGTTAAGTTTAGGGTAAGGTTTAGGTTTATGGTTAGGGTTAGGGTAAGGGTAAGTGTTAGGGTTAAGGTTAGGGTTAGGGTTAGGTTTAGGGTTAGAGTTAGGGTTAGGGTAAGGGTAAGGGTTAGGGTTAGGTTTAGGTTTAGGGTTAGGGTTAGGGTAAGGATAAGGGTTAGGGTTAGGGTAAGGGTAAGGTTTATTGTTAAGGTTAGAGTTAGGTTTAGAGTAAGGGTAAGGGTAAGGATTAGGGTTAGGGTTAGGTTTAGGGTAAGGGTTAGGGTTAGGGTAGGGATTAGGGTAAGGGTAAGGATTAGGGTTAGGGTTAGGGTTAGGGTTAGGTTTAGGGTTAGGGTAAGAGTAAAGGTTAGAGTTAGGGTTAGGGTAAGGGTAAGGGTTAGGGTTAGGACTAGGTTTAGGTGTTAGTGTTAGGGTTAGGGTTAGGGTTAGGTTTACGGTTAGGGTTAGGTTTAGGTTAAGGTAAGGGTTAGGGTTAGGGTTAGTTTTAGGGTTAGGTTTAGCGTTAGGGTTAGGGTAAGGATAAGGGTAGGGTTAAGGTTAGGGTTAAGGTAAGAGTATGCGTTAGGGTTAGGGTTAGGTTTAGGGTAAGAGTTAGGGTTAGGGTTAGGGTTAAGGTATGGGTAATTTTAGGGTTAGATTTAGGGTTAGGTTTAGGGTAAGGGTTATGGATAGGGTTAGGGAAAGGGTAAGGGTTAGGGTTAGGACTAGGGTTAGGTGTTAGGGTAAGGTTTAGGGTTAGGGTTAGGTAAACGGTTAAGGTGAGGATAAGGGTAAGGGTTAGAGTTATGGTTAACATTAGGGGTAGGGAAAGGGTAAGGGTTAGGGTTAGGGTTAGGGTAAGGATTAGGGTTAGGGTTAGGGTTAGGGCTAAGGTACGGGTTAGGGTAAGGGTTAGGGTTAGCATTAAGGTTAGGTTTAGGGTAGGGTTAAGGGTTAGGGTTAGGGTTATTTTTAAGGTAAGAGTAAGGGTTAGGGTTAGGGTTAGGGTTAGGTTAAAGGGTTAGGGTTAGTGCTAGGGTATGGGTCAGGTTTAGGTTTAGGGTTAGTGTTAAGGTTAGGTTTAGGGTAAGAGTTAGGGTTAGTGTTAGGATTAGGGTTAGGTTTACGGTAAGGGTTAGGGTTAGTGTTAGGGTTAGGGTTAGGTTTAGGGTTAGGGTTAGGGTAAGAGTAAGTGTTAGGGTTAGGGTTAGGTTAAGGGTTGGGGTTGAGGTTAGGGTTAGGGTTAGGGTGAGGTTTAGGGTTAGGGTTAGGTTTAAGGTTAGGGTTAGGGTGAGGGCACGGGTAAGGGTTAGGGTTAGGTTTATGGTTAGTGTTAGGTTAAGGGTAACGATTAGGGTTAGCTTTAGGTTTAGGTTTAGGGTTAGGGTTAGGGTTAGCGTAAGGATAAGGGTTAGGGTTAGGGTAAGGGTAAGGTTTATGGTTAGGGTTAGGGTTAGGTTTAGAGTAAGGGTAAGGGTTAGGGTTAGGGTTAGGCTTAGGGTTAGGGTAAGGGTAAGGATTAGGATTAGGGTTAGGTTTAGGGTAAGGTTTAGAGTTAGGGTAGGGGTTAGGGTAAGGGTAAGGATTAGGGTTTAGGGTTAGGGTTAGGGTAAGGGTAAGGGTTAGGGTTAGGTATACAGTTAAGGTTAGGATAAGGGTTAGGGTTAGGGTTAGGGTTAGGTTTACGGTTAGGTTTAGGTTTAGGTCAAGGGTAAGGGTTATAGTTAGGGTTAGGGTTAGGGTTAGGGAAAGTGTAAGGGTTAGGGTTAGGGTTAGGGTTAGGGTAAGGATTAGGTTTAGGGTTAGGGCTAAGGTAAGTGTTAGGGTAAGGGTTTGGGTTAGCATTAAGGTTAGGGTTAGGGTAGGGGTAAGGGTTTGTGTTAGGGTTAGGGTTAAGGTAAGAGTAAGCGTTAGGGTTAGGGTTAGGTTTAGGTTTAGGGTAAGGGTTAGGGTGAGGGTATGGGTAAGGTTTAGTGTTAGGTTTAGGGCTAGGTTTAGGGTTAGGGTTAGGGTAAGGACTAGGGTAGGGTTAAGGTTAGGGTTAGGGTTAGGGTTAGGGTTGAGGTTAGGTTTAGGGTGAGGTAAGGGTAAGGGTTAGTGTTAGGTTTTTTGTTAGGGTTAGAGTAAGTGTAAGGGTTAGAGTTAGGGTTAGGGTTAGGTTTAGGGTTAGGGTTAGGGTTAGGGTTAGGGTGAGGGTAAGGGTAAGGGTTAGGGTTAAGTTTAGGGTTAGGGTTAGGTTTAGGGTTAGGTTTACGGTAAGGGTAAGTGTTAGGGTTAGGGTTAGGGATAGGGTTAGGTTTAGCGTTAGAGTTAGGGTTAGGGTAAGGGTAAGGGTTAGGGTTAGGTTTAGGTTTAGGTTTAGGGTTAGGGTTAGGGTAAGGATAAGTGTTAGGGTTAGGGTAAGAGTAAGGTTTATGGTTAGGGTTAGGGTTAGGTTTAGAGTAAGGGTAAGGGTAAGGATTAGGGTTAGGGTTAGGCTTAGGGTAAGGGTTAGGGTTAGGGTAGGGATTAGGGTAAGGGTAAGGATTAGGGTTAGGGTTAGGGTTAGGTTTAGGTTTAGGGTTAGGTTAGGGTTAGGGTAAGGGTTAGGGTTAGGGTAGGGATTAGGGTAAGGGTAAGGATTAGGGTTAGGGTTAGGGTTAGGGTTAGGTTTAGGTTTAGGGTTAGGTTAAGGGTAAGGGTTAGAGTTAGGGTTAGGGTAAGGGTAAGGGTTAGGGTTAGGACTAGGTTTAGGTGTTAGTGTTAGGGTTAGGGTTAGGGTTATGTTTACGGTTAGGGTTTGGTTTAGGTTATGGGTAAGGGTTATAGTTAGAGTTGGGTTAGCTTTTGGGTTAGGTTTAGCGTTAGGGTTAGGGTAAGGATAAGGGTAGGGTTAAGGTTATGGTTAGGGTTAGGGTTAGGGTTAGGGTTCAGGTTAGGTTTAGGGTGAGGTAAGGGTAAGGGTTAGTGTTAGGTTTTTTGTTAGGGTTAGGGTAAGGGTAAGGGTTAGAGTTAGGGTTAGTGTTAGGTTTAGGGTTAGGGTTAGGGTTAGGGTAAGGGTAAGGGCTAGGTTTAGGATTAGGGTTAGGGTTAGGGTAATGGTTAGGGTTAGGGTTAGGGTTAAGTTTACTTTTAGGGTGAGCGTTAGGGTAAGGGTACGGGTAAGGGTTAGGGTTAGGGTTAGGTTTAGGGTTGGGTTTTAAGGTTAGGTTTAGGGTTTGGGTAAGGGTAACGGTTAGGGTTTGGGTTAGGGTTAGGGTTATTGTTAGGGTTATGGTTAGGGTTTGGGTTAGGTTTATGGTTACGGTTAGGTTTAGGGTTAGGGTTAGGGTAAGGGTATGTGTTAGGGTTAGGGTTAGCGTTAGGGTTAGTGTTAGGTTTAGCGTTAGGGTAAGTGTAAGGGTTATTGTTACGGTTAAGGTTAGGGTAAGGGTTAGGGTTAGGGTTAGGGTTAGGTTTAGGGTAAGGGTTAGAGTTAGGTTTAGGGTAAGGGTAAGGTTTAGGGTTAGGGTTAGTGTTAGAGTTAGGGTAAGGGTTAGGGTTAGTGTTAGGGTTAGGATAGAGTTTAGGGTAAGGGTAAGTGTTAGGGTTAGGGTTAGGTTTAGGATAAGTGTAATGGTTAGGGTTAGGGTTAGGCTTAGTGTTAGGGTAAGGGTAAGGATTACGGTTAGGGTTAGGGTTAGGGTAAGGGTAAGGGTTAGGGTTCGGACTAGGGTTATTTGTTAGGGTAAGGGTTAGCGTTAGGGTTTGGTATACGGTTAAGGTTAGGATAAGGGTTAGGTTTAGGGTTAGGATTAGGTTTAGGGTTAGGGTAAGGGTAAGGGTTAGGGTTAGGTTTAGGGTTAGGGTAGGGTTGAGGTTAGGGTTAGGGTTAGGTTTAGGTTTGGGGTTAGGTTTTGGTTAAGGGTAAGGGTTATAGTTAGGGTTCGGGTTAGGGTTAGGGAAAGGGTAAGGGTTAGTGTTAGTGTTAGGGTTAGGGTAAGGATTAGGGTTAGGGTTAGGGCTAAGGTAAGGGTTAGGGTAAGGGTTTGGGTTAGCATTAAGGTTAGGGTTAGGGTAAGAATAAGGGTTTGGGTTAGGGTTAGGGTTAAGGTAAGAGTAAGTGTTAGGGTTAGGGTTAGTGTTAGGTTTAGGGTAAGGGTTAGTGTTAGGGTTAGGGTATGTGTAAGGTTTAGGATTAGGTTTAGGTTTAGGTTTAGGGTTAGAGTTAGGGTTAGGGTAAGGATAAGGGTAGGGTTAAGGTTAGGGTTAGGGTTAGGGTTAAGGTTAGGGTTAGGGTTAGGTTTAGGTTTAGGGTTAGGGTTAGGGTAGGAGTAAGGGCTAGGGTTAGGATTAGGGTTAGGGTTAGGGTAATGGTTAGGGTTAGGGTTAGGGTTAAGGTTAGGTTTAGGGTTGGGTTTTAAGGTTAGGTTTAGGGTTAGTGTAAGTGTAACGGTTAGGGTTTGGGTTAGGGTTAGGGTAAGGGTTAGGGTTAGGGTTAGCGTTAGGGTTAGGGTTAGGTTTATGGTTACGGTTACGGTTAGGGTTAGGGTTAGGGTAAGGGTATGTGTTAGGGTTAGGTTTAGTGTTAGGATTAGTGTTAGGTTTAGCGTTAGGGTAAGGGTAAGGGTAAGGGTTAAGGTTAGGGTTAGGTTTAGTTTTAGGTTTAGGGTTAGGATTAGGGTTAGGTTTGGGTTAGGGTAAAGGTAAGCGTTAGGGTTAGGACTAGGTTTAGGTGTTAGGGCAAGGGTTAGGGTTATGTATACGGTTAATGTTAGGATAAGGGTAAGGGTTAGAGTTAGGGTTAAGATTAGGGTTAGGGAAAGGGTAAGGGTTAGGGTTAGGGTTAGGGTAAGGATTAGGGTTAGGTTAGGGCTAAGTTAAGGGTTAGAGTAATGGTTAGGGTTAGCATTCAAGTTAGGGTTAGGGTAGAGATAAGGGTTTTGTTAGGGTTAGGGTTTAGTTAAGAGTAATGGTTAGGGTAAGGGTTAAGGTTAGGTTTAGGGTAAGGGTTAAGGCTAGGGTTAGGGTAAAGGTAAGGTTTAGGTTTAGGGATAGTGTTAGGGTTATGTTAAGGGTTGGGGTTGAGGTTAGGGTTAGGGTTAGGGTTAGGGTTAGTGTTAGGGTTAGGTTTAGAGTTAGGTTTAGGGTTTGGTTAAGGGTAACGGTTACGGTTAGGGTTAGGGTTAGGTTAAGGGTTAGGGTTAGGTTAAGTTAAGGTTTAAAATTAGGGTTAGGGTAAGGGTTAGGGTTAATGTTAGGGTTAGGGTGAGGGTAAGGATAAGGGTTAGGGTTAAGGTTAGGGTTAGGGTTAGGGTTACGGTTAGGTTTAAGGTTAGGGTTAGGGTGAGGGCAAGGGTAAGGGTTAGGGTTAGGTTTAGGGTTAGGGTTAGGGTAAGGGTAAGTGTTAGGGTTAAGGTCAGGGTTTGGGTTAGGTTTAGGGTTAGGGTTAGGGTTAGGGTAAGGGTAAGGGTTAGGGTTAGGTTTAGGGTTAGGTTTAGGGTTAGGGTTAGGGTAAGGATAAGCGTTAGGGTTAGGGTAAGTGTAAGGTTTACGGTTAGGGTTAGGGTTAGGTTTAGAGTAAGGGTAAGGGTTAGGG
>JANJXV010000331.1:2500-47500 GCA_024803745.1 Megascapheus bottae | reverse complement strand
GGGTTAGGGTAAGGGTAAGGTTTACGGTTAGGGTTAGGGTTAGGTTTAGAGTAAGGGTAAGGGTTAGGGTTAGGGTTAGGCTTAGGGTTAGGGTAAGGGTAAGGATTAGGGTTAGGGTTAGGTTTAGGGTAAGGGTTAGGGTTAGGGTTAGTGTAGGGGTTAGGGTAAGGGTAAGGATAAGGGTTAGGGTTAGGGTTAGGTTTAGGGTAAGGGTACGGGTTAGGGTAAGGGTAAGGGTACGGGTTAGGTTTAGGACTAGGGTTAGATGTTAGCGTAAGGGTTAGGGTTAGGGTTTGGTATACTGTTAAGGTTAGGATAAGGGTTAGGGTTAGGGTTAGGGTTGGGTTCATGGTTAGGGTTAGGTTTAGGTTAAGGGTTTGGGTTATAGTTAGGGTTAGGGTTAGGGTTAGGGATAGAGTAAGGGTTAGGTTTAGTGTTAGGGTTAGGGTAAGGATTAGGGTCAGAGTTAGGGCTAAGGTAAGGGTTAGGGTAAGTGTTTGGGTTAGCATTAAGGTTAGGTTTAGGGTAGGGGTAAAAGTTTGGGTTAGGGTTAGGGTTAAGGTAAGAGTAAGCGTTAGGGTTAGGGTTAGAGTTAGGTTTAGGGTAAGGGTTAGGATTAGGGTTATTGTATGGGTAAGGTTTAGGGTTAGGTTTAGGGTAAGGATAAGGGTAGGGTTAAGGTTAGGGTTAGGGTTAGGGTTAGGGTTAAGGTTAGGGTTAGGGTGAGGTAAGGGTAAGTGTTAGTGTTAGGTTTTTTGTTAGGGTTAGGGTAGGGGTAAGGGTTAGAGTTAGGGTTAGGGTTAGGTTTAGGGTTAGGGTTAGGGTTAGGGTAAGGGTAAGGGTTAGGGTTAAGTTTAGGGTTAGGATTAGGTTTAGGGTTAAGGTTAGGGTTAGGGTAAGTGTAAGGGCTAGGGTTAGGATTAGGGTTAGGGTTAGGGTAATGGTTAGGGTTAGGGTTAGTGTTAAGGTTAGGTTTAGGGTGAGCGTTAGGGTAAGGGTAAGGGTTAGGGTTAGGGTTAGGGTTAGATTTAGGGTTGGGTTTTAAGGTTAGGTTATGGTTAGTGTAAGGGTAACAGTTAGGGTTTGGGTTAGGGTTAGGGTAAGGGTTAGGGTTAGGGTTAGGTTTAGGTTTAGGGTTACGGTTAGGGTAAGGGTTAGGGTTAGGGTAGGGGTATGTGTTAGGGTTAGGGTTAGCGTTAGGGTTAGTGTTAGGTTTAGCGTTAGGGTAAGGGTTATGGTTAGGGTTAAGGTTAGGGTAAGGGTTAGGGTTAGGGTAAGGGTTAGAGTTAGGTTTAGGGTAAGGGTAAGGTTTAGGGTTAGGTTTAGGGTTAGGGTTAGGTTTAGGGTTAGGGTATGTGTAAGGTTAGGGTTAGTGTTAGAGTTAGGGTAAGGGTTAGGGTTAGGGTTAGGGTTAGGATCGGGTTTAGTGTAAGAGTAAGTGTTAGGGTTAGGCTTAGGTTTATGATAAGGGTAAGGGTTAGGATTAGGGTTAGGCTTAGGGTTAGGGTAAGGGTAAGGATTACGGTTAGGGTTAGGATTAGGGTAAGGTTTAGGGTTAGGGTTAGGGTAGGGGTTAGGGTTAGGGTAAGGGTTAGGGTTAGGGTTAGGGTTAGGGTTAAGTTTAGGGTTAGGTTAAGTTTAGGTTTAGGGTAAGGGTAACGGTTAGGGTTAGGGTTAGGGTAAGGGTAAGGGTTAGGGTTAGACTAGGGTTAGCTGTTAGGGTAGGGGTTAGGGTTAGGGATAGGGTTAGGGTTACGGTTAGGTTTAAGGTTAGGGTTAGGGTGAGGGCAAGATTAAGGTTTAGGGTTAGGTTTAGGGTTAGGTTTAGGGTAAGGGTAAGGGTTAGGGTTAGGGTTAGGTTAAGGGTTGGGGTTGAGGTTAGGGTTAGGGTTAGGGTGAGGGTAAGGGTAAGGGTGAGGTTTAGGGTTAGGGTTAGGGTAAGTTTTAGGGTTAGGGATAGGGTTAGGGTTACGGTTAGGTTTAGGGTAACGGTTAGGGTTAGGGTTACAGTTAGGGTAAGGTTATGTTTTTGGGTTAGTGTTAGTATTAGGTTAGGATTAGGGTTAGCGTTAGGGTAAGGGTAAGGTTTAGGTTTAGGGTTAGGGTTAGGGTTAGGGTAAGGTAAGGGTTAGGGTTAGGGTTAGGGTTAGGGTAAGGGTTAGGGTTAGGGTAAGTGTTAGGGTTAAGTTTAGGGTTAGGGTAAGGGAAAGGGTTAGGGTTAGGGTTAGGGTAAGGGTAGGGTTAGGGTTAGGGTTAGGATTTCGTAGGGGTTAGGGTAAGTGTAAGAGTTAGGGTTAGGGTTAGAATAATGGTAAAGGTTAGGGTTAGGGTTAGGGTTAGGTTTAGGTTTAGGGTTAAGTTAAGGGTAAGGGTTAGCGTTAGGGTTAGGGTTAAAGTTAGTGTTAGGTTTAGGATTAGGTTTAGGGTAAGGGCAATTATTAGGGTTAGGGTTACGGTTCAGGTTATGGTTAGAGTTAGGGTTAGGTTTAGGTTTACGGTTAGGGTTAGGGTAATGGTAAGTGTTAGGTTTAGGGTTAGGGTTAGGGTTAGGGTTAGAGTTAGATTTAGGGTTAGGGTAAGGGTAAGGTTTAGGGTTAGGTTTAGGGTTAGGGTTAGGTTAAGGGTTATTGTTAGGGGTTTCATTTAGGGTAAGGGTTAGTGTAAGGGTTAGGGTTAGGGTTAGGGTAAGGGTTAGGATTGGGTTAGGGTTAGGGTTAGGTTAAGGATTATTGTTAGGGTTTAGGGTTACGTTTAGGGTAAGGGTTAGTGTAAGGGTTAGGGTTAGGGTTAGTGTTAGGGTTAGGGTTAGGTAAGGGTTAGCATTAGGGCAAGGATAAGAGTTAGGGTTAGGGTTAGGGTTAGGATTAGGGTTAGGGTTAGGGTAAGCGTAAGGGTTAGGGTTAAGGTTAGGTTTAGGGTTAGGTTTAGGGTTAGGGTTAGGATTAGGGTTAGGTTTAGGTTTAGGTTTATGGTAAGGGTTAGGGTTAGGGTTGGGTAGGGGTTAGGGTAAGGTTAAGGGTTAGGGTTAGCGTTAGGGTTAGGGTTAGGTTTAGGGTTAGGGTAAGGGTAAGGGTTATGGTTAGGGGTAGGGTTACGGTAAGGGTTAGGTTTAGGGTTAGGGTAAGGGTAAGGGTAAGGGTTAGGGTTAGGACTAGGGTTAGGTGTTAGGGTAAGGGTTAGGGTTACATATACGGTTAAGTTTAGGGTAAGGGTTAGGGTTGGGGTTAGGTTTAGGGTTAGGATTAGGGTAAGGGTGAGGCTTAGGTTTAGGTTTAGGGTTAGGGTAGTGTTGAGGTTAGGGTTAGGTTTAGATTTGGGGTTAGGTTTAGGGTAAGGTTAAGGGTTAGAGTTAGGGTTAAGGTTAGGGTTAGGGAAAGGGTAAGGGTAAGGGTTAGGTTTAGGGTTAGGGTTAGGGTAAGTCTTAGGTTTAGGGTTAGGGCTAAGGTAAGGGTTAGGGTAAGGGTTAGGGTTAGCATTAAGTTTAGGGTTAGGGTAGGGGTAAGGGTTAGGGTTAGGGTTAAGGTAAGAGTAAGGGTTAGGGTTAGGTTTAGCGTCAGGTTTAGGATTAGGGTTAGGTAGAGGGTTAGGGTTAGGGTAAGGGTAAGGGTTAGGGTTAGGGTTAGGTTAAGGGTTGGGTTTGAGGTTAGGGTTAGGGTGAGGGTGAGGGAAATGGTAAGTGTTATGGTTAGGGTTAGGGTTAGGGTAAGGGTATGTGTCAGGGTTAGTGTTAGTGTTAGTGTTATGGTTAAGGTTAGCGTTAGGGTAAGGGTAAGGGTTAGGGTTAGGGTTAGGGTTAAGGTAAGGGTAAGGGTCAGGGTTAGGGTTAGGTTTAGGGCAAGGTTAGGGTTAGGTTTAGGGTAAGGGTAAGGTTTAGGTTTAGGGTTAGGGTTAGGTTTAGGGATAGGGTTAGGGTAATGGTAAGGGTTAGGGTTAGGGTTAGGTTTAGGGTTAGGGTGAGGGTAAGGGTTAGGGTTAAGGTTAGCTTAAGGGTTAGGGTTAGGGTTAGGGTTAGGGTAGGGGTTAGGGTAAGGGTAAGTGTTAGGGTTAGGGGTAGAATAAGGGTAAGGGTTAGGGTTAGGGTTAGGTTGAGGGTTTAGGGTTAGGGTTAGGGTTAGGTTTAGGGTTAGGGTAAGGGTAAGGGGAACAGTTAGGTTTAGGGTTAGGGTTAGTGTTAGGTTTAGGGTTAGGGTTAGGGTAAGGGCAATTGTTAGGGTTAGGGTTAGGGTTAAGGTTAGGGTTAGGTTTAGGGTTAGGTTTAGGTTTAGGATTAGGGTTAGGGTACGGGTAAGGGTTAGGTTTAGGGTTAGGGTTAAGGTTAGGGTTAGGGTTAGGGTTAGGGTTAGGGTAAGGGATAGGGTTAGTGTTAGGGTTAGGATTAGGGTAGGGTTTAGGGTAAGTGTAAGTGTTAGGGTTAGGGTTAGAATAATGGTAAGGGTTAGGGTTAGGGTGAGGGTTAGGTTTAGGTTTAGGGTGAAGTTAAGGGTAAGGGTTAGGGTTAGGGTTAGGGTTAAGGTTAGTGTTAGGTTTAGGATTACGTTTAGGGTAAGGGCAATTATTAGGGTTAGGGTACGGGTAAGGGTTAGGTTTAGGGTTAGGGTTAAGGTTAGGGTTAGGGTTAGGGTTAGGGTAAGGGTCAAGTTTAGGGTTAGGGTTAGAATTAGGTTTAGGGTTAGGGTAAGGGTGAGGGTTAGGGTTAGGTTTAGGGTTAGGGTTAGGTTAAGGGTTAGGGTTAGGGGTTAGTGTTAGGTTTAGGGTAAGGGTTAGGGTAAGGGTTAGTGTTCGTGTTAGGGTTAGGGTAAGGGTTAGGGTTAATTTTAAGGTTAGGGTAAGTGTTAGTGCTAGGGTTAACGTTAGGGTTAGGTTTAGGGTAAAGGTTAGGGTTAGGGTTAGGGTAAGAGTAAGGGTTAGCGTTAGAGTTAGGGTTAGGCTTAGGGTAAGGGTAAATGTTAGCGTTAGTGTTAAGGTTAGGGTTAGTTTTAGGATTAGGGTTAGGGTTAGGGTAAGGGTAAGGGTTAGGGATAGTATTAGTGTTAGGTTTAGGGTAAGGGTTAGGGTTAGAGTTAGGCTTTGAGTAAGGGTAAGGGATTTGGTTAGGGTTAGGTTTAGGGTTAGGTTAAGGGTTAGTGTTACGGTTATGGTTATGGTTAGGGTAAGGGTAAAGGTTAGGGTTAGGGTTAGGGTTAGGTTTAGGGTTGGGGTTAAGGTTAGGTTTACGGTTAGGGTAAGGGTAAGGGTTAGGATTATGGTTAGGGTTAGGGTTAGCGAAAGTGTAAGGGTTAGGGTTAGGGTTAGGGTTAGGGTTAAGGTAAGAGTAAGGGTTAGGGTTAGGGTTAGGGTTAGGTTTAGGGTAATGGTTAGGGTTAGGGTTAGGGTTAGCGATAGGGTAAGGGTAAGGGTTAGGGTTAGGGATAGGGTTAATGTAAGAGTAAGGGTTAGGGTTATGGTTAGGTGAAGGTTTAGGGTTAGGGTAAGGTCTAGGGTAGGAGTTAGTGTAAGTGTTAGGGTTAGGGTTAGGGTTAGGGTTAGGATAAGGGTAAGGGTTAGGTTTAGGGTTTGGGTTAGGGTTAGGGGTTAGGGTTAGTGTAAGGGTTAGGATAAGGTTTAGGGTTAGGTTTAGGGTTAGGATAAGAGTTAGGGTTAGGATTAGCGTTAGAGTTAGGGTTAGAGTTAGGGTATGTTTAAGGGTTAGGGCTAGGTTTAGGGTTAGGGTTAGGGTTAGGTCAAGGTTAACGGTTAGGGATAGGGTTCGTGTTAGGTTTAGGGTTAGGGTTAGGGTAATGGTAAGTGTTAGGGTTAGGGTTAAGGTTAGGGTTAGGGTTAGGGTTAGGATTAGGGTTAGGTTTAGGTTTAAGGTTAGGGTAAGGGTAATGGTTAATGTTAGGGTTAGGGAAAGGGTAAGGGTTAGGGTTACGGTTTGGTTTAGGGTAAGGATTAGGGTTAGGGTTAGGGTTAGGGTAACGGTTAGGTTTAGGGTTATGGTTAGCATTAAGTTTAGGGTTACGGCAAGGTTAAGGGTTAGGGTTAGGGTTACGGTTAGGGTTAGGGATTATGGTTAGTGTTAGGTTCAGGGTTAGGTTTAGGGTACGGATAAGAGTTAGGGGTAGGGATAAGTTTAGGATTCGGATTAGGTTTAGGGTTAGAGTTAGGGTAAGGGTTAGGGTTAAGGTTAGGGTTAGTCTTAGGTTTAGGGTTAGGGTTAGGATTAGGGTAAGGGTAAGGGTTAGGGTTAGGATTAGAGTTAGGGTTAGGGTAAGGGTTAGGGTTAGGGTTATGGTTAGGGTTAGGTTTAGGGATAGGGTTAGGGTAAGGGTAAGAGTTAGGGTTAGGGTTAGGATTAAGGTTGGAGTTAAGGTTAGGGTTAGGTTTAGTGTAAGGGTAAGGGTTAGGGTTAGGGTTAGGGTAAGGGTATGTGTTAGGGTTAGTGTTAGGGTTAGGGTTAGCGTTAGTGTAGGGGTAAGAGTTAGGGTTAGGGTTAGGTTAAGGTAAGGGTAAGGGTTAGGGTTAGGGTTAGGGTTAGGGTAAGGGTTAGGGTTAGGTTTAGGGTAAGGGTAAGGTTTAGGTTCCGGGTTAGGTTTAGGGTTAGGGTTAGGGTAAGGGTAAGTGTTAGGGTTAGGGTTAGGGTTAGGTTTAGGGTTAGGGTAAGGGTAAGGGTTAGGGTTAGGGTTAAGTTTAAGGTTAAGTTTAGGGTTAGCGTTAGGTTTAGGGTAAGGGTTAGGGTAAGGGTAAGGGTTACGGTTAGGGTTAAGGTTAAGGTTAAGTTTAGAATTAGGGTTAGGGATAGGCTTAGAACAGGGGTTATGGTTAGGGTTAGGTTTAAGGTTAGGGTTAGGGGTAGGTTTATGTTTAGGGTTAGGGTTTGGGTAGGAGTAAGGGCTAGCGTTAGGATTAGGGTTAGGGTTAGGGTAATGGTTAGGGTTAGGGTTAGGGTTAAGGTTAGGTTTAGGGTTGGGTTTTAAGGTTAGGTTTAGGATTAGTGTAAGTGTAACGGTTAGGGTTTGGGTTAGGGTTATGTTAAGGGTTAGGGTTAGGGTTGGGTTTTAAGGTTAGGTTTAGGGTTAGTGTAAGGGTAACGGTTAGTGTTTGGGTTAGGGTTAGGGTAAGGGTAAGGGTTAGGGTTAAGGTTAGGGTTAGGGTTAGGTTTATGGTTACGGTTAGGGTTAGGGTTAGGGTTAGGGTAAGGGTATGTGTTAGGGTTAGGTTTAGGGTTAGGGTTAGTGTTAGGTTTAGCGTTAGGGTAAGGGTAAGGGTAAGGGTTAAGGTTAGGGTTAGGTTTAGTTTTAGGTTTAGGGTTAGGATTAGGGTTAGGTTTGGGTTAGGGTAAAGGTAAGCGTTAGGGTTAGGACTAGGGTTAGGTGTTAGGGCAAGGGTTAGGGTTAGGTATACGGTTAATGTTAGGATAAGGGTAAGGGTTAGAATGAGGGTTAAGATTAGGGTTAGGGAAAGGGTAAGGGTTAGGGTTAGGGTTAGGGTAAGGATTAGGGTTAGTGTTAGGGCTAAGTTAAGGGTTAGAATAAGGGTTAGGGTTAGCATTAAGGTTAGGGTTAGGGTAGAGGTAAGGGTTTTTGTTAGGGTTAGGGTTTAGTTAAGAGTAAGGGTTAGGGTAAGGGTTAAGGTTAGGTTTAGGGTAAGGGTTAAGGCTAGGGTTAGGGTAAAGGTAAGGTTTAGGTTTAGGGATAGTGTTAGGGTTATGTTAAGGGTTGGGGTTGAGGTTAGGGTTAGGGTTAGGGTTAGGGTTAGTGTTAGGGTTAGGTTTAGAGTTAGGTTTAGGGTTTGGTTAAGGGTAACGGTTAGGGTTAGGGTTAGGGTTAGGTTAAGGGTTAGGGTTAGGTTAAGTTAAGGTTTAAAATTAGGGTTAGCGTAAGGGTTAGGGTTAATGTTAGGGTTAGGGTGAGGGTAAGGATAAGGGTTAGGGTTAAGGTTAGGGTTAGGGTTAGGGTTACGGTTAGGTTGAAGGTTAGGGTTAGGGTGAGGGCAAGTGTAAGAGTTAGGGTTAGGTTTAAGGTTAGGGTTAGGGTAAGGGTAAGTGTTAGGGTTAAGGTCAGGGTTTGGGTTAGGTTTAGGGTTAGGGTTAGGGTTAGGGTAAGGGTAAGGGTTAGGGTTAGGTTTAGGTTTAGGTTTAGGTTTAGGGTTAGGGTAAGGATAAGCGTTAGGTTTAGGGTAAGGGTAAGGTTTACGGTTAGGGTTAGGGTTAGGTTTAGAGTAAGGGTAAGGGTTAGGGTTAGGGTTAGGCTTAGGTTAGGGTAAGGGTAAGGATTAGGGTTAGGGTTAGGTTTAGGGTAAGGGTTAGGGTTAGGGTTAGGGTAGGGGTTAGGGTAAGGGTAAGGATAAGGGTTAGGTTTAGGGTTAGGGTTAGAGTAAGGTTTAGGGTTAGGGGTAGGGTAAGGGTACGGGTTAGGGTTGGGTTAAGTTAAGGTTTAAAATTAGGGTTAGGGTAAGGGTTAGGGTTAATGTTAGGGTTAGGGTGAGGGTAAGGATAAGGGTTAGGGTTAAGGTTAGGGTTAGGGTTAGGGTTACGGTTAGGTTTAAGGTTAGGGTTAGGGTGAGGGCAAGGGTAAGGGTTAGGGTTAGTTTTAGGGTTAGGGTTAGGGTAAGGGTAAGTGTTAGGGTTAAGGTCAGGGTTTGGGTTAGGTTTAGGGTTAGGGTTAGGGTTAGGGTAAGGGTAAGGGTTAGGGTTAGGTTTAGGTTTAGGGTTAGGTTTAGGGTTAGGGTAAGGATAAGCATTAGGTTTAGGGTAAGGGTAAGGTTTACGGTTAGGGTTAGGGTTAGGATTAGAGTAAGGGTAAGGGTTAGGGTTAGGGTTAGGCTTAGGGTTAGGGTAAGGGTAAGGATTAGGGTTAGGGTTAGGGTTAGGGTTAGAGTAAGGTTTAGGGTTAGGGTTAGGGTAAGGGAACGGGTTAGGGTTGGGTTAAGTTAGGGTTTAAAATTAGGGTTAGGGTAAGGGTTAGGGTTAATGTTAGGGTTAGGGTGAGGGTAAGGATAAGGGTTAGGGTTAAGGTTAGGGTTAGGGTTAGGGTTACGGTTAGGTTTAAGGTTAGGGTTAGGGTGAGGGCAAGGGTAAGGGTTAGGGTTAGGTTTAGGGTTAGGGTTAGTGTAAGAGTAAGTGTTAGTGTTAAGGTCAGGGTTTGGGTTAGGTTTAGGGTTAGGCTTAGGTTTAGGGTAAGGGTTAGGGTTAGGGTTAGGGTAGGGGTTAGGGTAAGGGTAAGGATAAGGGTTAGGGTTAGGGTTAGGGTTAGGGTTAGGGTTAGGGTTAGACTAAGGTTTAGGGTTAGGGTAAGGGTAAGGGTACGGGTTAGGGTTAGGACAAGGGTTAGATGTTAGTGTAAGGGTTAGGGTTAGGGTTTGGTATACTGTTAAGGTTAGGATAAGGGTTAGGGTGAGGGTTAGGGTTGGGTTTATGGTTAGGGTTAGGTTTAGGTTAAGGGTTTGGGTTATAGTTAGGGTTAGGGTTAGGGTTAGGGAAAGGGTAAGGGTTAGGGTTAGGGTTAGGGTAAGGTTTAGGGTCAGGGTTAGGGGTAAGGTAAGGGTTAGGGTAAGGGTTTTGGTTAGCATTAAGGTTAGGGTTAGGGTAGGGGTAAAAGTTTGGGTTAGGTTTAGGGTTAAGGTAAGAGTAAGCGTTAGGGTTAGGGTTAGGGTTAGGTTTAGGGTAAGGGTTAGTATTAGGGTTATTGTATGGGTAAGGTTTAGGTTTAGGTTTAGGGTTAGGTTTAGGGTTAGGTTTAGGGTAAGGATAAGGATAAGGATAAGGTTAAGGTTAGGATTAGGGTTAGGGTTAGGGTTAGGGTTAGGGTGAGGTAAGGGTAAGTGTTAGTGTTAGGTTTTTTGTTAGGGTTAGGGTAAGGGTAAGGGTTAGAGTTAGGGTTAGGGTTAGGTTTAGGGGTAGGGTTAGGGTTAGGGTAAGGGTAAGTTTTAGGGTTAAGGTTAGGGTTAGGGTTAGGGTTAGGGTTAGTGTTAAGTTTAGGTTTAGGGTGAGCGTTAGGGTAAGGGTAAGGGTTAGGGTTAGGGTTAGGGTTAGATTTAGGGTTGGATTTTAAGGTTAGGTTATGGTTAGTGTAAGGGTAACGGTTAGGGTTTGGGTTAGGGTTAGGTTTAGGGTTACGGTTAGGGTAAGGGTTAGGGTTAGGGTAAGGGTATGTGTTAGGGTTAGGGTTAGCGTTAGGGTTAGTGTTAGGTTTGGCGTTAGGGTAAGTTTTATGGTTAGGGTTAAGGTTAGGGTAAGGGTTAGGGTTAGGGTAAGGGTTAGAGTTAGGTTTAGGTTAAGGGTAAGGTTTAGGGTTAGTGTTAGGGTTTGGGTAGCGTAAGGGTTAGGGTTAGGGTTAGGGTTAGGTTTAGGGTTAGAGTATGTGTAAGGTTAGGGTTAGTGTTAGAGTTAGGGTAAGGGTTAGGGTTAGGGTTAGGGTTCGGATCGGGTTTAGTGTAAGGGTACGTGTTAGGGTTAGGCTTAGGTTTATGATAAGGGTAAGGGTTAGGATTAGGGTTAGGCTTAGGGTTAGGGTAAGGGTAAGGATTACGGTTAGGGTTAGGTTTAGGGTAAGGTTTAGGGTTAGGGTTAGGGTAGGGGTTAGGGTTAGGGTAAGGGTTAGGGTTAGGGTTAGGGTTAGGGTTAAGTTTAGGGTTAGGTTAAGTTTAGGTTTAGGGTAAGGGTAACGGTTAGGGTTAGGGTTAGGGTAAGGGTAAGGGTTAGGGTTAGGACTAGGGTTAGGTGTTAGGGTAAGGGTTAGGGTTAGGGTTAGGTTTAGGGTTAGGGTAAGTGTAAAGTTTAGGGTTAGTGTTAGAGTTAGGGTAAGGGTAAGGGTAAGGGTTAGGGTTAGGGTTAGGGTTAGGATAGGGTTTAGGTAAGGGTAAGTGTTAGGTTTATAGTTATTTTTAGGATAAGGGTAAGGGTTAGGGTCAGGGTTACGCTTAGGTTTAGGGTAAGGGTAAGGATTACGGTTAGGGTTAGGGTTAGGATAAGGGTTAGGGTTAGGGTTAGGGTTAGGGTAGGGGTTAGGGTTATGGTAAGGGTTAGGGTTAGGGTTAGGGTTAGGGTTAAGTTTAGGGTTAGGTTTAGGGTTAGGGTAAGGGTAAGGGTTAGGGTTAGGACTAGGGTTAGGTGTTAGGGTAAGGGTTAGGGTTAGGGTTAGGTATAGGGTTAAGGTTAGGATAAGGGTTAGGTTTATGGTTAGGGTTAGGTTTATGGTTAGGGTTAGGTTAAGGGTAAGGGTTAAGGTTAGGTTTAGGATTAGGTTAGGGTTGAGGTTAGGGTTAGGGTTAGGTTTAGGTTTGGGGTTAGGTTTAGGTTATATTTAGGGTTAGGGTTAGGGAGAGTGTAAGGGTTTGGGTTAGGGTTAGAGTTAGGGTAAGGATTAGGGTTACGGTTAGGGCTAAGGTAAGGGTTAGGGTTAGGGTTAGGGTTAGGGTTAGGATAAGGATAAGGGTTAGTGTTAAGTTTAGGGTTAGGGTTGGGGTTACGGTTAGGTTTAAGGTTAGGGTTAGGGTGAGGGCAAGAGTAAGGTTTAGGGTTAGGTTTAGGGTTAGGTTTAGGGTAAGGGTAAGGGTTAGGGTTAGGGTTAGGTTAAGGGTTGGGGTTGAGGTTAGGGTTAGGGTTAGGGTGAGGGTAAGGGTAAGGGTGAGGTTTAGGGTTAGGGTTAGGGTAAGGTTTAGGGTTAGGGATAGGGTTAGGGTTATGGTTATGTTTAGGGTAACGGTTAGGGTTAGGGTTACGGTTAGGGTAAGGTTATGTTTTTGGGTTAGTGTTAGTATTAGGTTAGGATTAGGGTTAGCGTTAGGGTAAGGGTAAGGTTTAGGTTTAGGGTTAGGGTTAGGGTTTGGGTAAGGTAAGGGTTAGGGTTATGGTTAGGTTTAGGGTAAGGGTTAGGGTTAGGGTTAGGGTTAGGTTTAGGGTTAGGGTAAGTGTAAGGGTTAGGGTTAGGGTTAGGGTAAGGGATAGGGTTAGGGTTAGGGTTAGGATTAGGGTAGGGGTTAGGGTAAGTGTAAGAATTAGGGTTAGGGTTAGAATAATGGTAAAGTTTAGGGTTAGGGTTAGGGTTAGGTTTAGGTTTAGGGTTAAGATAAGGGTAAGGGTTAGGGTTAGGGTTAGGGTTAAGGTTAGTGTTAGGTTTAGGATTAGGTTTAGGGTAAGGGCAATTATAAGGGTTAGGGTTACGGTTCAGGTTATGGTTAGAGTTAGGGTTAGGTTTAGGTTTACGGTTAGGGTTAGGGTAAGGGTAAGTGTTAGGTTTAGGGTTAGGGTTAGGGTTAGGGTTAGAGTTAGATTTAGGGTTAGGATAAGGGTAAGGTTTAGGGTTAGGTTTAGGGTTAGGGTTAGGGTTAGGTTAATGGTTACTGTTAGGGGTTAGGGTTAGATTTAGGTTAAGGGTTAGTGTAAGGGTTAGGGTTAGGGTAAGTGTTAGTGTTAGTGTTAGGGTTAGGGTTAGGTAAGGGTTAGCATCAGGGTAAGGATAAGAGTTAGGGTTAGGGTTAGGGTTAGGATTAGGGTTAGGGTTAGGGTAAGGGTAAGGGTTAGGGTTAAGATTAGGGTTAGGGTTAGGTTTAGGGTTAGGGTTAGGGTTAGGGTTAGGTTTAGGTTTAGGTTTAGGTTTAGAGTAAGGGTTAGGGTTAGGGTTAGGGTAGGGGTTAGGGTAAGGTTAAGGGTTAGGGATAGCGTTAGGGTTAGGGTTAGGTTTATGGTTAGGGTAAGGGTAAGGGTTATGGTTAGGGGTAGGGTTACGGTAAGGGTTAGGGTTAGGGTTAGGGTAAGGATAAGGGTTAGGGTTAGGACTAGGGTTAGGTGTTAGGGTAAGGGTTAGGGTTACGTATACGGTTAAGGTTAGGGTAAGGGTTAGGGTTAGGGTTAGGATTAGGGTAAGGGTGAGGCTTAGGGTTAGGTTTAGGGTTAGGGTAGTGTTGAGGTTAGGGTTAGGTTTAGATTAGGGTTAGGTTTAGGGTAAGGTTAAGGGTTAGAGTTAGGGTTAAGGTTAGGGTTAGGGAAAGGGTAAGGCTTAGGGTTAGGGTTAGGGTTAGGGTAAGGTTAGGGTTAGGGTTAGGGCTAAGGAAAGGGTTAGGGTAAGGGTTAGGGTTAGCATTAAGTTTAGGGTTAGGGTAGGGGTAAGGGTTAGGGTTAGGGTTAGGGTTAAGGTAAGAGTAAGGTTTAGGGTTAGGTTTAGCGTTAGGTTTGGGATTAGGGATAGGTATAGGGTTAGGGTTAGTGTAAGGGTAAGGGTTAGGGTTAGGGTTAGGTTAAGGGTTGGGTTTGAGGTTAGGGTTAGGGTGAGGGTGAGGGAAAGTGTAAGGGTTAGGGTTAGGGTTAGGGTTAGGTTTAGGGTAAGGGTATGTGTCAGGGTTAGTGTTAGTGTTAGGGTTATGGTTAAGGTTAGCGTTAGGGTAAGGGTAAGGGTTAGGGTTAGGGTTAGGGTTAAGGTAAGGGTAAGGGTTAGGGTTAGGGTTAGGTTTAGGGCAAGGTTAGGGTTAGGTTTAGGGTAAGGGTAAGGTTTAGGTTTAGGGTTAGGTTTAGGTTTAGGGATAGGGTTAGGGTAATGGTAAGGGTTAGGGTTAGGGTTAGGTTTAGGGTTAGGGTGAGGGTAAGGGTTAGGGTTAATGTTAGCTTAAGGTTTAGGGTTAGGGTTAGGGTTAGGGTAGGGGTTAGGGTAAGGGTAAGTGTTAGGTTTAGGGTTAGAATAAGGGTAAGAGTTAGGGTTAGGGTTAGGTTCAGGGTTTAGGGTTAGGGTTAGGGTTAGGTTTAGGGTTATGGTAAGGGTAAGGGGAACAGTTAGGTTTAGGGTTAGGGTTAGTGTTAGGTTTAGGGTTAGGGTTAGGGTAAGGGCAATTGTTAGGGTTAGAGTTAGGGTTAAGGTTAGGGTTAGGTTTAGGGTTAGGTTTAGGTTTAGGGTTAGGGTTAGGGTACGGGTAAGGGTTAGGTTTAGGGTTAGGGTTAAGGTTAGGGTTAGGGTTAGGGTTAGGGTTAGGGTAAGGGATAGGGTTAGGGTTAGGGTTAGGATTAGGGTAGGGGTTAGGGTAAGTGTAAGTGTTAGGGTTAGGGTTAGAATAATGGTAAGGGTTAGGGTTAGGGTTAGGTTTAGGTTTAGGGTTAAGTTAAGGGTTAGGGTTAGGGTTAGGGTTAAGGTTAGTGTTAGGTTTAGGATTACGTTTAGGGTAAGGGCAATTATTAGGGTTAGGGTACGGGCAAGTGTTAGGTTTAGGGTTAGGGTTAAGATTAGGGTTAGTGTTAGGGTTAGGGTTAGGGTAAGGGTCAAGTTTAGGGTTAGAGTTAGAATTAGGTTTAGGGTTAGGGTAAGGGTGAGGGTTAGGGTTAGGTTTAGGGTTAGGGTTAGGTTAAGGGTTAGGGTTAGGGGTTAGGGTCAGGTTTAGGGTAAGGGTTAGGGTAAGGGTTAGTGTTCGTGTTAGGGTTAGGGTAAGGGTTAGGGTTAGGGTTAGGGTTAGGGTAAGTGTTAGTGCTAGGGTTAACGTTAGGTTACAGTTAGGGTTAGGGTAAGAGTAAGGGTTAGCGTTAGGGTTAGGGTTAGGCTTAGGGTAAGGGTAAATGTTAGGGTTAGTGTTAAGGTTAGGGTTAGTTTTAGGATTAGGGTTAGGGTTAGGGTAAGGGTAAGGGTTAGGGATAGGATTAGTGTTAGGTTTAGGGTAAGGGTTAGGGTTAGAGTTAGGCTTTGAGTAAGGGTAAGGGATAGGTTATGGTTAGGTTTAGGGTTAGGTTAAGGGTTAGTGTTACGGTTATGGTTATGGTTAGGGTAAGGGTAAAGGTTACGGTTAGAGTTAGGGTTAGGTTTAGGGTTGGGGTTAAGGTTAGGTTTACGGTTAGGGTAAGGGTAAGGGTTAGGGTTATGGTTAGGGTTAGGGTTAGCGAAAGTGTAAGGGTTAGGGTTAGGGTTAGGGTTAGGGTTAAGGTAAGAGTATGGGTTAGGGTTAGGGTTAGGGTTAGGTTTAGGGTAAGGGTTAGGGTTAGGGTTAGGGTTAGCGATAGGGTAAGGGTAAGGGTTAGGGTTAGGGATAGGGTTAGGGGTTAGGGTTAGTGTAAGGGTTAGGATAAGGTTTAGGGTTAGGGTTAGGGTTAGGATAAGAGTTAGGGTTAGGGTTATGGTTAGGTGAAGGTTTAGGGTTAGGGTTAGGTCTAGGGTAGGAATTAGTGTAAGTGTTAGGGTTAGGGAAATGGTAACGGTTAGGGTTACGATTTGGTTTAGGGTTAGGGTTAGGGGTTAGGGTTAGGGTTAGGGTAACGGTTAGGTTTAGGGTTATGGTTAGCATTAAGGTTAGGGTTACGGCAAGGTTAAGTGTTAGGGTTAGGGTTACGGTTAGGGTTAGGGATTATGGTTATTGTTAGGTTCAGGGTTAGGTTTAGGGTAAGGATAAGAGTTAGGGTTAGGGATAAGGTTAGGATTCGGATTAGGTTTAGGGTTAGAGTTAGGGTAAGGGTTAGGGTTAAGGTTAGGGTTAGTCTTAGGTTTAGGGTTAGGGTTAGGATTAGGGTAAGGGTAAGGGTTAGGGTTAGGATTAGAGTTAGGGTTAGGGTAAGGGTTAGGGTTAGGGTTATGGTTAGGGTTAGGTTTAGGGATAGGGTTAGGGTAAGGGTAAGAGTTAGGGTTAGGGTTAGGATTAAGGTTGGAGTTAAGGTTAGGGTTAGGTTTAGTGTAAGGGTAAGGGTTAGGGTTAGGTTTAGGGTAAGGGTATGTGTTAGGGTTAGTGTTAGGGTTAGGGTTAGGGTTAGCGTTAGTGTAGGGGTAAGGGTTAGGGTTAGGGTTAGGTTAAGGTAAGGGTAAGGGTTAGGGTTAGGGTTAGATTTAGGGTAAGGGTTAGGGTTAGGTTTAGGGTAAGGGTAAGGTTTAGGGTCCGGGTTAGGTTTAGGGTTAGGGTTAGGGTAAGGGTAAGGGTTAGGGTTCGGGTTAGGGTTAGGTTTAGGGTTAGGGTAAGGTTAAGGGTTAGGGTTAGGGTTAAGTTTAAGGTTAAGTTTAGGGTTAGCGTTAGGTTTAGGGTAAGGGTTAGGGTAAGGGTAAGGGTTACGGTTAGGGTTAAGGTTAAGGTTAAGGTTAAGGTTAGAATTAGGGTTAGGGATAGGCTTAGAACAAGGGTTAGGGTTAGGGTAAGGGTTCAGGTTAGGGTTAGGGGTAGGGTTAGAGTTAGGTTTAGGGTTAGGGTAAGGGTAAGTGTTAAGGTTAGGGTTAGGATTAGGGTTAGGTTAAGGGTTAGGGTTAGGGGTTATGGTTAGGGTTAGGGTTAGCGTAAGGGTTACGGTTAGGGTAAGGATTAGTTTTAGGGTTAGGTTTAGGGTAAGGTTTAGGTTTAGGGTTAGGGTTAAGGTTAGGGTTAGGGTTAGGGTTAGGGTTAGGTTTAGTGTTAGGGTTAGGTTAAGGGTTAGGGTTAGGGTTAGGTTTAGCATTAAAGTTAGTGTTAGGGTTAGGGTAAGGGTAAGGATTAGGGTTAGGGTTAGGGTTAAGGATAAGGGTTAGGGTTAGGTTTAGGTTTAGGACAATATTAGGGTTAGGTTTAGGGTTATTGTTAGGGGAAGCGTAAGGGTTATGGTTATGGTTAGGGTTAGTTTTAAGGTTAGGGTTAGGGTTAGAGTAAGGGTAAGGGTTAGGTTAGAGTTAGGGTTAGGGTTAGGGTAAACTTTATGGTTAGGGTTAGGGTTAGGTTTAGGTTTAAGGTTAAGCTTAGGTTTAGGTTTAGGGTTAGGGTTAGGGAAATTATAAGGGTTAGGATTAAGGTTAGGTTTAGGGTTAGGGGTAGTGTTAAGGTTAGGGTTAGGGTTAGGGTAAGGGTAAGGGGAAGGGTTAGGTTTAGGGTCAGGGTTAGGGTTAGGGTTGGGTAAGGGTTAGGGTTAGATTTAGGGTAAGGGTTAGGGTTAGGGTTAGGGTTAGGGGTTAGGGTTACGGTTAGGGTAAGGGTTAGGGTTAGGGTTAGGGTAAGGTTTAGGGTTAGGGATAGGGTTAGGGTTAGGGTTAGGGTAAGGTTTAGGGTTAGGGATAGGGTTAGGGTAACGGTTAGGTTTAGGGTTCCGGTAAGGGTTAGGTTTAGGTTTAGGGTTAAGTTTAGGGTAAGGTTTAGGGTTAGGGATAGGGTTAGGGTTACGGTTAGGTTTAGGGTTACGGTTAGCGTTAGGGTTAGGGTTAGGGTAAGGGTATGTGTTTGGATTAGTGTTAGTGTTAGGGTTAGGATTAGGGTTAGCGTTAGGGTAAGGGTAAGGGTTAGGGTTAGGTTTAGGTTTAGGACAAGATTAGGGTTAGGTTTAGGGTAAAGGTAAGGTTTAGGTTTACGGTTAGGGTTAGGGTTAGGGTAAGGGTAAGGGTTAGGGTTAGGGTTAGGTTTAGGTTTAGGGTTAGAGTTGGGGTAAGGGTGAGGGTTAGGTTTAGGGATAGGATAAGGGTTAGGGTTAGGGTTAGTTTTAGGGTAGGGGTTAGGGTAAGGGTAAGTGTTAGGTTTAGGGTTAGAATAAGGGTAAGGGTTAGGGTTAGGGTTAGGTTTAGGGGTTAGGGTTAAGGTTAGGGTTAGATTTAGGGTTAGGGTAAGGTTATTGGTTAGGGTTAGGTTTAGGGTTAGGGTAGGGTTGAGGTTAGGGTTAGGGTTAGGGTTAGGTTTAGATTTGGGGTAAGGTTTAGGGTAAGGGTAAGGGTTAGAGTTTGGGTTAAGGTTAGGGTTTTGGAAAGGGTAAGGGTTAGGGTTAGGGTTAGGGTTATGGTAAGGATTAGTGTTAGGGTTAGGGCTAAGGTAAGGGTTAGGGTAAGGGTTAGTGTTAGAATTAAGGTTAGGGTTAGGGTAGGGGTAAGGGGTAGGGTTAGGGTTAGGGTTAAGGTAAGAGTAAGGGATAGGGTTAGGGTTAGGGTTAGGTTTAGGGTAAGGGTTAGGGTTAGGGTTAGGGTATGGGTAAGGTTTCGGGTTAGGGTTAGTGTTAGGGTTAGGTTTAGGGTAAGGGTTAGGGTTAGGGTTAGGATTAGGGTTAGGTTTACGGTAAGGGTTAGGGTTAGGGTTAGGATTAGGGTTAGGTTTTGGGTTAGGGTTAGGGTAAGGGTAAGGGTTAGGGTTAGGGTTAGGTTAAGGGTTGGGGTTGAGGTTAGGGTTAGGGTGATGGTGAGGGAAAGTGTAAGGGTTAGGGTTAGGGTTAGGGTTAGGGTAAGGGTTAGCGTTAGGTATAGGGTGAGGGTTACGGTTGGGTTTAGGGTTACAGTTAGGGTTAGGGTTAGGGTTAGGGTATGGGTATGTGTTAGGGATAGTGTTAGGGTTAGGGTTAGGGTTAGGGTTAGCGTTAGGGTAAGGGTAAGGGTTAGGATTAGGGTTAGGATTAAGGTAAGGGTAAGGGTTGGGGTTAGGGTTAGGTTTAGGGCAAGGTTAGGGTTAGGTTTAGGGTAAGGGTAAGGTTCAGGGTTAGGGTTAGGGTTAGGGTTAGGGTTCGGGTTAGGGTTAGGTTTAGGTTTAGGGTAGGGGTTAGGGTAAGGGTAAGTGTTAGGGTTAGGGTTAGAATAAGGTAAGGGTTAGGGTTAGGGTTAGGTTTAGGGGTTAGGGTTAGGTTTAGGGTTAGGTTTAGGGTTAGGTTTAGGGTAAGGGTAACGGTTAGGGTTAGGGTTAGGGTTAGTGTTAGGTTTAGGGTTAGCGTTAGGGTAAGGGCAATTGTTAGGGTTAGGGTTAGGGTTAAGGTTAAGGTTAGGTTTAAGGTTAGGATTAGGTTTAGGGTTAGCGTTAGGGTAAGGGTAAGGGTTAGGTTTAGGGTTAGGGTTAGGGTAAGGGTAAATGTTAGGGTTAGGATTTAGGTTAGGGTTAGTTTTAGGATTAGGGTTAGGGTTAGGGGAAGGGGAAGGGTTAGAGTTAGGATTACTGTTAGGGTTAGGTTTAGGGTAAGGGTTAGGGCTAGGGTTAAGGTTAGAGTTAGGTTTAGGTTAGGGTAAGGGTGAGGGTTAGGGTTAGGGTTAGGGTTAGGTTAAGGGTTACGGTTAGGGGTTAGGGTTAGGTTTAGTGTAAGGGTTAGGGTAAGGTTAAATGTTAGGATAAGGATTTAGGTTAGGGTTAGTTTTAGGATTAGGGTTAGGGTTAGGGTAAAGGTAAGGGTTAGATTAAGGATTACTGTTAGGTTTAGGGTAAGGGTTGGGGTTAGGGTTAGGTTAAGGGTTGGGGTGGAGGTTAGGGTTAGGGTGAAGGTGAGAGAATGGGTAAGGTTTAGGGTTAGGATTATGGTTAGGGTATGGGTTAGTGTTAGGGATAGGGTCAGGGTTACGGTTGGGTTTAGGGTTACAGTTAGGGTTAGGGTTAGGGTTAGGGTACGGGTATGTGTTAGGGTTAGTGTTAGGGTTAGGGTTAGGGTTACGGTTAGGGTTAGCGTTAGGGTAGGGTTAGGATTAAGTTTAGGGTTAGGGTTAGTTTTAGGGTTAGGTTTAGGGTTAGGGTTAGGGTTAGGGGTTAGGTTTAGGGTTATTGTTAGGGTTAGGTTTAGGGTTAAGGTAAATGTAAGGGTTAGGGTTATTGTTAGGTTTAGTATCAGGGTTAGGGTAATTGTAAGGGTTAGAGATAGGGTTAGGGTTAGGGTTAAGGTTAGGGTTATGGTTAGGGTTAGGGTTAAGGTTAGGTTTAGGTTTAGGGTTAGGGTAAGGGTTAGGTTTAGGGTTAGGGTAAGGGTTAGGGTTAGGGTAAGGGTTAGGGTTATTGTTAGGCTTTGGGTAAGGGTAAGCGATAGGGTTAGGGTAAGGTTAAGGGTTATTGTTAGGTTTATGTTTATGGTTAAGGTAATGGTAAAGGTTAAGGTTAGGGTTAGGATTAGGGTTGGGGTTAAGGATAGGTTTACGTTTAGGGTAAGGGTAAGGGTTAGAGTTATGGTTAGGGTTAGGGTTAGCGAAAGGGTAAGGGTATGGGTTAGTGGTAGGGTTAGGGTTAAGGTAAGAGTAAGGGTTAGGTTTAGGGTTAGGGTTAGAGTAAGGGTAACGGTTAGGGTTAAGGTTAGGGTTAGGGTTAGGGTTAGGATAAGGGTAAGGGTTATGGTTAGGTTTTGGGTTAGCGTTAGGGTAAGGGAAAGGGTAAGGTTTAGGGTTAAGCTTAGGTTTACGGAAAGGGTTAGGGTTAGGGTTAGGGAAATCATAAGGGTTAGGCTTAAGGTTAGGTTTAGGGTTAGGGGTAGTGTTAAGGTTAGGGTTAGGGTTAGGGTAAGGGTAAGGGTTATGGTTAGGATTAGGGTTAGGGTTAGGGTAAGGGTTACGGTTAGGTTTAGGGTTAGGGTTAGGGTAAGGGTAAGGATTAGGGTTCGGGTTAGGGTTAGGGTTAGGGTTAAATTTAGGGTTAGGGTTAGGGTTAGAATAAGGGTTAGGGTTAGGGTTAGGGTTAGGGTAAGGGTTAGGGTTAGGGTAAGGGTTAGGGTTAGAGTTAGGCTTTGGGTAAGGGTAAGGGATAGGGTTAGTGTTAGGGTTAGGCTTAGGTTAAGGGTTAGAGTAAGGATTAGGTTTAGGGTAAGGGTAAGTGTTAGGGTTAGAGTTAGCGTTAGGGTTATGGTTATGGTTAGGGTAAGGGTAAGGTTTAGGGTTAGGGTTAGGCTTAGATTTAAGGTTGGGGTTAAGGTTAGGTTTACGGTTAGGGTAAAGGTAAGGGTTAGGGTTAGGTTAAGGGTTAGGGGTTAGGGTTGGGTTAGTGTTAGGTTAGTGTTAGAGTTAGGGTTAGGGTTAGGGTAAGGGCAATTGTTAGGGTTAGGGTCAGGGTTAAGGTTAGGGTTAGGGTTAGGTTTAGGGTTAGGTTTAGGGTTATGGTTAGTGTAAGGGTAAGTGTTACGGTTAGGGTTAGCGTTAAGATTAGGGTTAGGGTTAGGGTTAGGTTTAGTGTAAGGGTTAGGTTTAGGGTAAGGGTTAGGGTTAGGGTTAGAGTTAGGGTTAGGGTTAAAGTTAGGTTTAGGATTAGTGTAAGGGTAAGTGTTAGGGTTAGCTTTAGTGTTAGGGTTAGGTTAAGGGTTAGGGTTAGGGGATAGGGTTAGTGTTAGTGTTAGGACAAGGGTTAGGGTTAGGGGTAGGGTAAGGGTTAGGGTTAGGGTTAGGGTAACAGTAAGATTTACGGTTCGGGTTAGGGTTAGGGTTAGGCTTAGGGTAAGGGTAAGGGTTTGGGTTAAGGTTAGGGTTAGGTTTAGTTTTAGGATTAGGGTTACGGTTAGGGTTAGGGTTAGGTTTAGGGTTATTGTTAAGGTAAGTGTAAGGGTTAGGGTTAGGGTTAGGGTTAGTGTTAGGTTTAGGGTTAGGGTTAGGGTAAGCGCAATTGTTAGTGTTAGGGTTAGGGTTAAGTTTAGGGTTAGGGTTAGAGTTAGGTTTAGGTTTAGGTTTAGGGTTATGGTAAGGGTAAGATTTAGGGTTAGGGTTAGGGTTAAGGTTAGGGTTAGGGTTAGGGTTAGGGTTAGGGTTAGGTTTAGGGTTAGGGTTAGGTTAAGGGTTAGTGTTAGGGTTTAGGGTTAGGGTTAGGGTAAAGGTTACTGTTGGGGTTAGGGTTAGGGTAAGGGTTAGGGTTTGGTTTAAGGTTAGGGTAAGTGTTAGTGTTAGGGTTAGCTTTAGGGTTTCGGTTAGGGTAAGGGTTAAGGTTAGGGTTAGGGTTAGGGTAAGAGTAAGGGTTAGCGTTAGTGTTAGTGTTAGGGTAAGGGTTAGGGTTAGGGTAAGGGTAAAGTTTAGGGTTAAGGTTAGGGTTAGGGTTAGTTTTAGGATTAGAGTTAGGGTTAGGGTAAGGGTAAGGGTTAGGGTTAGGATTAGTGTTAGGGTTAAGGTAAGGGGTAGGATTAGGGTAAGGGTTAAGTTTATGTTTAGGGTTAGTTTTAGGGTTAGGGTTAGGGTTAGGCTAAGTGTAAGAGTTAGGGTTAGGATTAGGGTTAGTGTTAGGGTAAGGGTTAGGGTTAGATCTATGGTTAGGGTAAGGATAAGTGTTAGGGTTAGTGTTAGGTTTAGGGTTAGGATAAGGGTAAGGGTTAGGGTTAGGGTTAGGGTTAGGGGTTAGGGTTAGGGTTAGGGTTAGGTTTAAGTTTAGGGTAAAGGTAAGGGTTAGGGTTAGAGTTCGCGTTAGGTTCATGGTTAGGGTTAGGGATAGGGTTAGGTTTAGGGATACGGTTAAGGTAAGGTTTACGGTTAGCGTAAGAGTAAGGGTTAGGGTTAGGTTTAGAGTTTGGGTTAGCGAAAGGTTAAGGGTAAGGGTTAGAGTTAGGGTTTGGGTTAAATAAGAGTAAGGGTTAAGGTTAGGGTAAGGGTTATGTTTAGGGTTAGGGTTAGGGTTAGGGTAAGGGTAAGGCTTAGGGTAAGGGCAATTGTTAGGGTTAGGGTCAGGGTTAAGGTTAGGGTTAGTGTTAGGTTTAGGGTTAGGTTTAGGGTTTAGGTTAGTGTAAGGGTTAGGGTTAGGGTTAGGTTAAGGGTTAGGGTTAGGGTTTAGGGTTAGGGTTAGGGTTAGGGTAAGGGTTAGGGTTAGGGTTAGTTTTAGGTTTAAGTTTAGGGTTAGGGTAAGGGTAAGGGTTAGGGTTAGGTTTAGGTTAAGGGTTGGGGTTAAGGTTAGGGTTAGGGTTAGTGTGAGGGTAAGGGTAAGGGTTAGGGTTAGGGTTAGGGTTATGGTTAGGGTAGGGGTTAGGTTAGGGTTAGGGTTAGGGTTACGGTTAGCTTTAGGGTTACGTTTGGGGTTAGGGTTAGGGTTGGGGTAAGGGTATGTGTTAGGGTTAGTGTTAGGGTTAGGGTTAGGGTTAGGGTTAGCGTCAGGGTAAGGGTAAGGGTTAGGGTTAGGGTTAGGCTTAAGGTAAGGGTAATGGTTACGGTTAGGGTTAGGGTTAGGTTTAGGATAAGGTTAGGGTTAGGTTTATAGTAAGGGTAAGGGTAAGGTTTCTGTTTAGGGTTAGGCTTAGGGTTAGGGTAAGGGTAAGGGTAAGGGTTAGGGTTAGGTTTAGGGGTAGGATTAGGGTCAGGGTAAGGGTAAGTTTTAGTGTTAGGGTTAGGGAAATATGTAGGGTTAGGGTTAGGGTTAGGGTAGGGGATAGGTTAAGGGTAAGAGTTAGGTTTAGGGTTAGAATAAGGATAAGGTTAGGGTTAGGGTTAGGGTTAGGAGTTAGGGTTAGGGTTAGGGTTATGGTTAGGTTTAGGGTTAGGGTTAGGGTAAGGGTAAGGGTTAGGGGTAGGGTTAGTGTTATGGTTAGTGTTAGGTTTAGGGTTAGGTGTAGGTTTAAGGTTAGTGTAAGGGTAAGGGTTAGGGTTAGGGTTAGGGTTAAGATTAGGGTTATGGTTAGGGTTAGGGTTAGGATAAGGGTTAGGTTTAGGGTAAGGGTTAGGGTTAGGGTTATAGTTAGGGTTAGGGTTATTGTTAGGTTTAGGGTTAGTGTAAGGGTAAGTGTTAGGGTTAGGGTTAGGGTTAGGTTTAGGGTTAGGGTTAGGGGTTAGGGTTAGGGTTATGGTTAGGACAAGGGTGAGGGTTAGGGTTAGGGGTTAGGGTTCGGGTTAGGACAAGGGTTAGTGTTAGGGTTAGAGTAAGGGTTATTGTTAGGGTTTTGGTTAGGGTAAGTGTTAGTGTTAGGGTTATTGTTAGGGTTAGGGTTACGGTTTGTGTAAGGGTTAGGGTTAGGTTTAGGGTAACAGTAAGGGTTAGGTTAGGGTTAGAGTTAGGGTTACTGTTAGGGTTAGGATTAGTGTTAGAGTTAGGGTAAGAATTAGGGTTAGGATTAGGGTTAAGGTAAGGGTTAGGGTTAGTTTTAGTGTTAGGGTTAGGGTTAGGGTAAGGGGAACAGTTAGGGTTAGGATTAGGGTTAGGGTAAGGGTAAGGGTTAGGGTTAGGGTTAGGGTAAGAGTTAGGGTTAGAGTGAGTGTTAGGATAAGTGTTAGGGTTAGGGTTAGAGTCAGGGTTAGGTAAGCGTTAGGATTAGGGTTAGGGTTAGGGTAAGGGTTAGGGTTAGGGTTAAGGTTAGGGTTAGGTTTAGTTTTAGGGTTAGGGTTATGGTAAGGGTAAGGGTTAGGGTTAGGATTAGGGTTAGGTTTAGGGTAAGAGCTATGATTAGGTTTAGGTTAGGTTTAGGGTTAGGGTTAGGGTAAGGGTTAGGGTTAGGGTTACGTTAGGGTTCGGGTTAGGGTTAGGGTTAGGCTTAGGGTAAGTGTAAGGGTTAGGGTTAGGGTTACGATAAGGGTAAGGGTCAGGGTTAGGCGTAGGGTTAGGGTTAGTGGTTAGGGTTATGGTTATGGTTAGGGTTAGGGTAAGGGTTAGGGTTAGGGTTTAGGGTTAGGTTTAGGTTAAGACTAAGGGTCAGTGTTAGGGTTAGGGTTAGGGTAAGTGTTAGGGTTAGGGTTGGGGTTATGGTAAGGGTTAGGGTTAGGGTTAGGTTTAGGTAAAGGGTACGTTTTAGGGTTAGGGTTAGGGTAAGTGTAAGGGTTAGGGTTAGGGTTAGGTTGAGGGTTAGGGTTAGGGTAATGGTAAGTGTTAGAGTTAGGGTTAGGGTTAGGGTTAGGGTAAGTATAAGTTTTAGGGTTAGGGTTAGGGTTAGGGTTAAGGTTGAAGTTAGGGTTAGGGTAAGGGTTAGGGTTAGGTTTAGGGTAAGGGATACTGTTAGGTTTAGTGTTAGGGTTAGAGTTAGGGTTAGGGTTAGGGTAAGGGTAAGGGTTAGGGTTAGTGTTAGGGTTAGGGTTAGGGTAAGGTTTAGGGGTTAAGGTTAGGGTTACTGTTAGGTTAAGGGTTAGGTTTAGGGTTTGGGTTAGGATAAGGGTAGGGGTTAGGGTTAGGGTTAAGATAAGGGTAAGTGTTAGGGTTAGGGTTAGGTTTAGGGTTGGGGTTAAGATTACGGTTAGGGTTAGATAAGGGTAAGGGTTAGGGTTAGGGTTACGGTTAAAGTTAGGGTTAGGGTTAGGGTTAGGGTTGGGTTTAAGGTTAGGGTTAGGTTTAGGGTAAGGGTTAGGGTTAGTGTTAGGGTTAGGGTAAATGTTAGTGTTAGGGTTAGGGCTAGGGTTAGGGTTAGTGTTAGTTTAAGGGTAAGGGGTAGGGTAGGGTTAGGGTTAGGTGTTAGTGTTAAGGTTAGGGTTAGGTTTAGGTTTAGGGTTAGGGTTACAGTAAGGGTAAGGTTTAGGGTTAGGGTTAGGGTTAGGATTAGGTTTAGGGTTAGGGTTAGGGTAAGGGTAAGGGTTAGCTTTAGCGTTAGGTTTAAGGTTACGGTAAGGGTTAGGGTCAGGGTTAGGGTTAGGGAAAGGATAAGTGTTAGGGTTAGGGTAAAGATTGGGGTTAGGGTTTGGTTTAGGGTAAGGTTTAGGTTTAGGGTTACCATTAAGATTAGGGTTAGGGTTAGGGTAAGGGTAAGGGTTACGGGTAGGCTTAGGGTTATGGTTAGTGTTAGGAATAGGGTTAGGTTTAGGATAAGAGTTAGGTTTAGGGTTAGGTTTAGGGTTAGGTTTAGGGTTAGGGTAAGGGTTAGGGTTAGGGTTAGGGTGAGGGTTAGGGTTAGGGTTAGGGTTAGGTTTAGGTTTGGGGTTAAGGTTAGGGTTAGGGTTAGGGTGAGGGGAAGGTTTAGGGTTAGGTTTAGGGTTAGGTTTAGGGTTAGGTTTAGGGTTAGGGTAAGTGTAAGCATTAGGGTTAGGATTAGGGTTAGGGTTACGGTAAGGGTTAGGGGTAGGTTTTGAGTTAGGTTTACGGTTAGGGTTAGGGTAAGGGTAAGGATTAGGGTTAGGGTTTGGTTTAGGGTTGGGGTTAAGGTTAGGGTTAGGGTTAGGGTGAGGGTAAGGGTAAGGGTTAGGGTTAGGGTTTGGGTAAGGTTTAGTGTTAGGGTTAGCGTTAGGGTAATAGTTAGGTTTAGGGTTACGGTTAGGGTTATGGTTAGGGTAAGGGTATGTGTTAGGGTCAGTGTTAGGGTTAGGGTTAGGGTTAGGGTTGGGGTCAAGGTAAGTGTAAGGGTTAAGCTTAGGGTTAGGGTTAGGTTTAGGGTAAGGGTTAGGGTTAGGTTTAAGGTAAGGGTAAGGTTTAGGTTTAGGGTTAGGGTTAGGGTTAGGGTTAGGGTAAGGGTAAGGGTAAGGGTTAGGGTTAGGGTTAGGGTAAGGGTTAGTGTTAGGTTTAGGGTTAGGGTCATGGTTAGGTATAGGGTTACGGTTAGGGTTAGGGTTAGGGTAAGGGTAGGTGTTAGGGTCAGTGTTAGGGTTAGGGTTAGGGTTAGGGTTGGGGTCAAGGTAAGTTTAAGGGTTAGGTTAGGGTTAGGTTTAGGTTTAGGGTAAGTGTTAGTGTTAGGGTTAGGGTGAGGGTAAGGGTAATTGTTAGGGTTAGGGTTAGGGTTAGGTTTAGGGGTTAGGGTTAGGGTTTGGTTAGGGTTAGGGTAAGGGTTAGGGTTAGGGTTAGGGTTAGGGTTAGGTTTAGGGTAAGAGTTAGGGTTAGGGTTAGGTTAGGTTTAGGGTTAGATTTAGGGTAAGGGTTAGGATTAGGGTTAGGTTAGTGTTCGGGTTAGGGTTAGGGTTAGGCTTAGGGTAAGGGTAAGGGTTAGGGTTTGGGTTAGGATAAGGGTAAAGGTCAGGGTTAGGCGTAGGGTTAGGTTTATTGGTTAGGGTTATGGTTATGGTTAGGGTTAGGGTAAGGGTTAGGGTTAGGGTTTAGGGTTAGGTTTAGGGTAAGTCTTAGGGTCAGTGTTAGGGTTAGGGTTAGGGTTAGGGTTAGGTTTAGGGTTAGGTTTAGGGTAAGGGTAAGGGTTAGGTTTAGGGTTAGGTTTAAGGTTAGGGTAAGGGTTGGGGCTAGGGTTAGGTTTACGGAAAGGGTAAGGGTTAGGTTTAGGGTAAAGATGGGGGTTAGGGTTTGGTTTAGGGTAAGGTTTAGGTTTAGGGTTACCATTAAGGTTAGGGTTAGGGTTAGGGTAAGGATAAGGGTTACGGTTAGGGTTAGGGGTTAGGGTTAGGGTTAGGGTTAGGGTTAGGGATAGGGTTAGGATAAGAGTTAGGTTTAGGGTTAGGTTTAGGGTTAGGGTTAGGGTTAGGGTAAGGATTAGCGTTAGGGTTAGGGTGAGGATTAGGGTTAGGGTTAGGGTTAGGGTTAGGTTTAGGGTTGGGGTTAAGGTTAGGGTTAGGGTTAGGGTTAGGGTGAGGGGAAGGTTTAGGGTTAGGTTTAGGGTTAGGTTTAAGGTTAGGTTTAGGATTAGGGTAAGTGTAAGCGTTAGGGTTAGGATTAGGGTTAGGGTTACGGTAAGGGTTAGGGTTAGGTTTTGGGTTAGTTTTATGGTTAGGGTTACGGTAAGGGTAAGGGTTAGGCTTAGGGTTAGGTTTAGGGTTAGGGTTAGGGTTAGGGTGAGGGTAAGGGTAAGGGTTAGGGTTAGGGTTAGGGTAAGGTTTAGTGTTAGGGTTAGGGTTAGGGTCATGGTTAGATTTAGAGTTACGTTTAGGGTTAGGGTTAGGGTAAGGGTATGTGTTAGGGTCAGTGTTAGGGTTAGGGTTAGAGTCAGGGTTGGGGTCAAGGTAAGTGTAAGGGTTAAGGTTACGGTTAGGGTTAGGTTCAGGGTTAGGGTTAGGGTTAGGGTAAGGGTTAGGGTTAGGGTTAGGTTAGGGTTCGGGTTAGGGTTAGGGTTAGGCTTAGGGTTAGGTTTAGGGTAAGAGTTAGGATTAGGTTTGGGTTAGCTTTAGGGTTAGGGTTAGGGTAAGGGTTAGGGTTAGGGTTAGGTTAGGGTTCGGGTTAGGGTTAGGGTTAGGCTTAGGGTAAGGGTAAGTGTTAGGGTTAGGGTTAGGATAAGGGTAAGGGTCAGGGTTAGGTGTAGGGTTAGGGTTAGTGGTAAGGGTTATGGTTATGGTTAGGTTTAGGGTAAGGGTTAGGCTTAGGGTTTAGGGTTACGTTTAGGGTAAGACTTAGGGTCAGTGTTAGGGTTAGGGTTAGGGTAAGTGTTAGGGTTAGGGTTGGGGTTATGGTAAGGGTAAGGGTTAGGGTTAGGTTTAGGTAAAGGGTACGTTTAAGGTTAGGGTTAGGGTAAGTGTAAGGGTAAGGGTTAGGGTTAGGTTTAGGTTTAGGGGATAGTGTTAGGGTTAGGGTTAGGTTGAGGGTTAGGGTTAGGGTAATGGTAAGTGTTAGAGTTAGGGTTAGGGTTAGGGTTAGGGTAAGTGTAAGTTTTAGGGTTAGGGTTAGGGTTAGGTTTAAGGTTGAAGTTAGGGTTAGGGTAAGGGTTAGGGTTAGGTTTAGGGTAAGGGTTACTGTTAGGTTTAGCGTTAGGGTTAGAGTTAGGGTTAGGGTTAGGGTAAGGGTAAGGGTTAGGGTTAGTGTTAGGGTTAGGTTTAGGGTAAGGTTTAGGGGTTAGGGTTAGGGTTACTGTTAGGTTAAGGGTTAGGTTTAGGTTTGGGTTTAGGGTAAGGGTTGGGGTTAGGGCTAGGGTTAATGTAAGGGTAAGTGTTAGGGTTAGGGTTAGGTTTAGGGTTGGGGTTAAGGTTCGGGTTAGGGTTAGAGTAAGGGTAAGGGTTATGGTTAGGTTTAGGGTTAGGGTTAAGGTTAGGGTTAGGGTTAGGGTTAGGGTAAGGTTTAGGGTTAGGGTTAGGGTTACGGTTGGGTTTAAGGTTAGGGTTAGGTTTAGGGTAAGGGTTAGGGTTAGGGTTAGGGTTAGGGTAAATGTTAGGGTTAGGGTTAGGGCTAGGGTTAGGGTTAGGGTTAGGTTAAGGGTAAGGGATAGGGTTAGGGTTAGGGTTAGGTGTTAGGGTTAAGGTTAGGGTTAGGTTTAGGTTTAGGGTTAGGGTTACAGTAAGGGTAAGGTTTAGGGTTTGGTTTAGGGTTAGGGTTAGGATTAGGTTTAGGGTTAGGGCTAGGGTAAGGGTAAGGGTTAGGTTTAGGGTTAGGTTTAAGTTTAGGGTAAGGGTTAGGGTTAGGGTTTTGGTTAGGGAAAGGGTAAGTGTTAGGGTTAGGGTAAAGATTGGGGTTAGGGTTTGGTTTAGGGTAAGGTTTAGGTTTAGGGTTACCATTAAGGTTAGCGTTAGGGTTAGGGTAAGGGTAAGGGTTACGGTTAGGGTTAGGGTTAGGGTTAGTGTTAGGGTTAGGGTTAGGGTTAGGATAAGAGTTAGGTTTAGGGTTAGGTTTAGGGTTAGGTTTAGGGTTAGTGTAAGGGTTAAGGTTAGGGTTAGGGTAAGGGTTAGGGTTAGGGTTAGGGTTAGGGTTAGATTTAGGGTTGGGGTTAAGGTTAGGGTTAGGGTTAGGGTGAGGGGAAGGTTTAGGGTTAGGTTTAGGGTTAGGTTTAGCGTTAGGTTTAGGATTAGGGTAAGTGTAAGCATTAGGGTTGGGATTAGGGTTAGGGTTACGGTAAGGGTTAGGGTTAGGTTTTGGGTTAGGTTTACGGTTAGGGTTAGGGTAAGGGTAAGGGTTAGGGTTAGGGTTAGGTTTAGGATTGGGATTAAGGTTAGGGTTAGGGTTAGGGTGAGGGTAAGGGTAAGGGTTAGGGTTAGGGTTAGGGTAAGGGTTACTGTTAGGGTTAGGTTTAGGGTAATAGTTAGGTTTAGGGTTACGGTTAGGGTTAGGTTTAGGGTAAGGGTATGTGTTAGGGTCAGTGTTAGGGTTAGGGTTAAGGTTAGGTTTGGGGTCAAGGTAAGTGTAAGGGTTTAACTTAGGGTTAGGGTAAGGTTTAGGGTAAGGGTTAAGGTTATGTTTAAGATAAGGGTAAGGTTTAGGTTTAGGGTTAGGGTTAGGGTTAGGGTTAGGGTAAGGGTAAGGGTAAGGGTTAGGGTTAGGGTAAGGATTAGTGTTAGGTTTAGGATTAGGGTCATGGTTAGGGTTAGGGTTGGGGTCAAGGTAAGTTTAAGGGTTAAGGTTAGGGTTAGGGTTAGGTTTAGGGTAAGTGTTAGTGTTAGGGTTAGGGTGAGGGTAAGTGTTAGGGTAAGGGTTAGGGTTAGGGTTAGGTTTAGGGGTTAGGGTTAGGGTTTGGTTAGGGTTAGGGTAAGGGTTAGGGTTAGGGTTAGGGTAAGGGTTAGGGTTAGAGTGAGTGTTAGGATAAGTGTTAAGGTTAGGGTTAGAGTCAGGGTTAGGGTAAGCGTTAGGATTAGGGTTAGGGTTAGGGTAAGGGATAGGGTTAGGGTTAAGGTTAGGGTTAGGTTTAGTTTTAGGGTTAGGGTTAGGTTTATGGTAATTGGAAGGGTTAGGTTTAGGATTAGGGTTAGGTTTAGGGTAAGAGTTAGGGTTAGGGTTAGGTTAGGTTTATGGTTAGGGTTAGGGTAAGGGTTAGGATTAGGGTTAGGTTAGAGTTCGGGTTAGGGTTAGGGTTAGGCTTAGTGTAAGGGTAAGGGTTAGGGTTAGGGTTAGGATAAGGGTAAAGGTCAGGGCTAGGCGTAGGGTTAGTGTTATTGGTTAAGGTTATGGTTATGGTTAGGGTTAGGGTAAGGGTTCGGGTTAGGGTTTAGGGTTAGGTTTAGGGTAAGACTTAGGGTCAGTGTTAGGGTTAAGGTTGGGGTTATGGTAAGGGTTAGGGTTAGGGTTAGGTTTAGGTAAAGGGTATGTTTTAGGGTTAGGGTTAGGTTAACGGTAAGGGTTAGGGTTAGGTTTAGGTTTAGGGGTTAGGGTTAGGGTTAGGTTGAGGGTTAGGGTTAGGGTAATGGTAAGTGTTAGAGTTAGGGTTAGGGTTAGGGTTAGGGTTAGGGTATATGTAAGTTTTAGGGTTAGGGTTAGGGTTAGGGTTAAGGTTGAATTTAGGGTTAGGGTAAGGTTTAGGGTTAGGCTTAGGGTAAGGGTTACTGTCAGCTTTAGCGTTAGGTTTAGAGTTAGGGTTAGCATTAGGGTTAGGGTAAGGGTAAGGGTTAGGGTTAGTGATAGAGTTAGGGTTAGGGTAAGGTTTAGGGGATAGGGTTAGGATTACTGTTAGGTTAAGGATTAGGTTTAGGGTTGGGGTTAGGTTAAGGGTTGGGGTTAGGGTTAGGGTTAAGGTAAGGGTAAGTGTTAGGGTTAGGATTAGGTTTTGGGTTGGGGTTAAGGTTAGGGTTAGGGTTAGGAGAAGGGTAAGGGTTAGGGTTACGGTTAGGGTTAGGGTTAAGGTTAGGGTTAGGGTTAGGGTTAGGGTTAGGGTAAGGGTTAGGGTTAGGGTTAGGGTTAGGGTTGGGTTTAAGATTAGGGTTAGGTTTAGGGTTAGGGTTCGTGTTAGGGTAAATGTTAGGGTTAGGGTTAGGGCTAGGGTTAGGGTTAGGGTTACGGTAAGGGTAAGGGATAGTGTTAGGGTTAGGGTTAGGTGTCAGGGTTAAGGTTAGGGTTAGGTTTAGGTTTAGGGTTAGTGTTACAGTAAGGGTAAGGTTTAGGGTTTGGTTTAGGGTTAGGGTTAGGATTAGGTTTAGGGTTAGGGTTAGGGTGAGGGTAAGGGTTAGGTTTAGGGTTAGGTTTAAGGTTAGGGTAAGGGTTGGGGTTAGGGTTAGGATAAGGGAAAGGGTAAGGGTTAGGGTTAGGGTAAAGATTGGGGTTAGGGTTTGGTTTAGGATAAGGTTTAGGTTTAGGGTTACCATTAAGGTTAGGGTTAGGGTTAGGGTAAGGGTAAGGGTTACGGTTAGGGTTAGGGGTTAGGGTTAGTGTTAGGGTTAGGGTTAGGGTTAGGATAAGAGTTAGGTTTAGGGTTAGGTTTAGGGTTAGGGTTAGGGTTAGGGTGAGGATTAGGGTTAGGGTGAGGATTAGGGTTAGGGTTAAGGGTAGGGTTAGTTTTAGGGTTGGGGTTAAGGTTAGGGTTAGGGTTAGGGTGAGGGGAAGGTTTAGGGTTAGGTTTAGGGTTAGGTTTAGGATTAGGGTAAGTGTAAGCGTTAGGGTTAGGATTAGGGTTAGGGTTACGGTAAGGGTTAGGGTTAGGTTTTGGGTTAGGTTTACGGTTAGGGTTAGGGTAAGGGTAAGGGTTAGGCTTAGGGTTAGGTTTAGGGTTGGGGTTAAGGTTAGGGTTAGGGTTAGGGTGAGGGTAAGGGTAAGGGTTAGGGTTAGGGTTAGGGTAAGGTTTAGTATTAGGGTTAGGGTTAGGGTCATGGTTAGGTTTAGGGTTACGTTTAGGGTTAGGGTTAGGGTAATGGTATGTGTTCGGGTCAGTGTTAGGGTTAGGGTAAGGGTCAGGGTTGGGGTCAAGGTAAGTGTAAGGGTTAAGGTTACGGTTAGGGTTAGGTTTAGGGTTAGGGTTAGGGTTAGTGTAAGGATTAGGTTTAGGGTGAGGATTAGGTTTAGGGTTAGGGGTAGGGTTAGGTTTAGGGTTGGGGTTAAGGTTAGGGTTAGGGTTAGGGTGAGGGGAAGGTTTAGGGTTAGGTTGAGGGTTAGGTTTAGGATTAGGGTAAGTGTAAGCATTAGGGTTAGGATTAGGGTTAGGGTTACGGTAAGGGTTAGGGTTAGGTTTTGGGTTAGGTTTACGGTTAGGGTTAGGCTAAGGGTAAGGGTTAGGCTTAGGGTTAGGTTTAGGGTTCGGGTTAAGGTTAGGGTTAGGGTTAGGGTGAGGGTAAGGGTAAGGGTTAGGGTTAGGGTTAGGGTAAGGTTTAGTGTTAGGGTTATGGTTAGGGTCATGGTTAGGTTTAGCGTTACGTTTAGGGTTAGGGTTAGGGTAAGGGTATGTGTTAGGGTCAGTGTTAGGGTTAGGGTTAGGGTCAGGGTTGGGGTCAAGGTAAGTGTAAGGGTTAAGGTTACGGTTAGGGTTAGGTTTAGGGTTAGGGTTAGGGTTAGGGTTAGGGTAAGGGTTATGGTTAGGGTTAGCTTAGGGTTCGGGTTCGGGTTAGGGTTAGGGTTAGGTTTAGGGTAAGAGTTAGGATTAGGTTTGGGTTAGCTTTAGGGTTAGGGTTAGGGTAACGGTTAGGGTTAGGGTTAGGGTAAGGGTAAGGATTAGGGTTAGGGTTAGGATAAGGGTAAGGGTCAGGGTTAGGTGTAGGGTTAGGGTTAGTGGTAAGGGTTATGGTTATGGTTAGGGTTAGGGTAAGGGTTAGGCTTAGGGTTTAGGGTTAGGTTTAGGGTAAGACTTAGGGTCAGTGTTAGGGTTAGGGTTAGGGTAAGTGTTAGGGTTAGGGTTGGGGTTATGGTAAGGGTAAGGGTTAGGGTTAGGTTTAGGTAAAGGGTAGGTTTAAGGTTAGGGTTAGGGTAAGGGTAAGGGTTAGGGTTAGGTTTAGGTTTAGGGATTAGGGTTAGGGTTAGGGTTAGGTTGAGGGTTAGGGTTAGGGTAATGGTAAGTGTTACAGTTAGGGTTAGGGTTAGGGTTAGGGTAAGTGTAAGTTTTAGGGTTAGGGTTAGGGTTAGGTTTAAGTTTGAAGGTAGGGTTAGGGTAAGGGTTAGGGTTAGGTTTAGGGTAAGGGTTACTGTTAGGTTTAGCGTTAGGGTTAGAGTTAGGGTTAGGGTTAGGGTAAGGGTAAGGGTTAGGGTTAGTGTTAGGGTTAGGTTTAGGGTAAGGTTTAGGGGTTAGGGTTATGGTTACTGTTAGGTTAAGGGTTAGGTTTAGGTTTGGGTTTAGGGTAAGGGTTGGGGTTAGGGTTAGGTTTAATGTAAGGGTATGTGTTAGGGTTAGGGTTAGGTTTAGGGTTGGGGTTAAGGTTAGGGTTAGGGTTAGAGTATGGGTAAGGGTTATGGTTAGGTTTAGGGTTAGGGTTAAAGTTAGGGTTAGGGTTAGGTTTAGGGTAAGGGTTAGGGTTAGGGTTAGGGTTAGGGTTGAGTTTAAGGTTAGGGTCAGTTTTAGGGTAAGGGTTAGGGTTAGGGTTAGGGTTAGGGTAAATGTTAGGGTTAGGGTTAGGGCTAGGTTTAGGGTTAGGGTTAGGTTAAGGGTAAGGGATAGGGTTAGGGTTAGGGTTAGGTGTTAGGGTTAAAGTTAGGGTTAGGTTTAGGTTTAGGGTTAGGGTTACAGTAAGGGTAAGGTTTAGGGTTTGGTTTAGGGTTAGGGTTAGGGTAAGGGTAAGGGTTAGGTTTAGGGTTAGGTTTAAGGTTAGGGTAAGGGTTAGGGTTAGGGTTAGGGTTAGGGAAAGGGTAAGTGTTAGTGTTAGAGTAAAGATTGGGGTTAGGGTTTGGTTTAGGGTAAGGTTTAGGTTTAGGGTTACCATTAAGGTTAGGGTTAGGGTTAGGGTAAGGGTAAGGATTACGGTTAGGGTTAGGGTTAGGGTTAGTGTTAGGGTTAGGGTTAGGGTTAGGATAAGAGTTAGGTTTAGGGTTAGGTTTAGGGTTAGGTTTAGGGTTAGGGTAAGGGTTAGGGTTAGGGTTAGGATGACGGTTAGGGTTAGGGTTAGGGTTAGGGTTAGATTTAGGGTTGGGGTTAAGGTTAGGGTTAGGGTTAGGGTGAGGGGAAGGTTTAGGGTTAGGTTTAGCGTTAGGTTTAGCGTTAGGTTTAGGATTAGGGTAAGTGTAAGCATTAGGGTTAGGATTAGGGTTAGGGTCACGGTAAGGGTTAGGGTTAGGTTTTGGGTTAGGTTTACGGTTAGGTTTATGGTAAGGGTAAGGGTTAGGGTTAGGGTTAGTTTTAGGGTTGGGGTTAAGGTTAGGGTTAGGGTTAGGGTGAGGGTAAGGGTGAGGGTTAGTGTTAGGGTTAGGTTTAGGGTAATAGTTAGGTTTAGGGTTACGGATAGGGTTAGGTTTAGGGTAAGGGTATGTGTTAGGGTCAGTGTTAGGGTTAGGGTTAAGGTTAGGGTTGGGGTCAAGGTAAGTGTAAGGGTTTAACTTAGGGTTAGGGTTAGGTTTAGGGTAAGGCTTAGGGTTATGTTTAAGGTAAGGGTAAGGTTTAGGTTTAGGGTTAGGGTTAGGGTTAGGGTTAGGGTTAGGGTAAGGGTAAGGGTAAGGGTTAGGGTTAGGGTTAGGGTAAGGATTAGTGTTAGGTTTAGGATTAGGGTCATGGTTAGGTTTAGGGTTACGGTTAGGTCTAGGGTTAGGGTAAGGGTAGGTGTTAGGGTCAGTGTTAGGGTTAGGGTTAGGCTTAGGGTTGGGGTCAAGGTAAGTTTAAGGGTTAAGGTTAGGGTTAGGGTTAGGTTTAGGGTAAGTGTTAGGGTTAGGGTTAGGGTGAGGGTAAGTGTTAGGGTAAGGGTTAGGGTTAGGGTTAGGTTTAGGGGTTAGGGTTAGGGTTTGGTTAGGGTTAGGGTAAGGGTTAGGGTTAGGGTTAGGGTAAGGGTTAGGGTTAGAGTGAGTGTTAGGATAAGTGTTAAGGTTAGGGTTAGAGTCAGGGTTAGGGTAAGCGTTAGGATTAGGGTTAGGGTTAGGGTAAGGGATAGGGTTAGGGTTAAGGTTAGGGTTAGGTTTAGTTTTAGGGTTAGGGTTAGTGTTATGGTAATGGTAAGGGTTAGGGTTATGATTAGGGTTAGGTTTAGGGTAAGAGTTAGGGTTAGGGTTAGGTTAGGTTTAGGGTTAGGGTTAGGGTAAGGGTTAGGATTAGGGTTAGTTTAGAGTTCGGGTTAGGGTTAGGGTTAGGCTTAGTGTAAGGGTAAGGGTTAGGGTTAGGGTTAGGGTTAGGATAAGGGTAAAGGTCAGGGTTAGGCGTAGGGTTAGTGTTATTGGTTAGGGTTATGGTTATGGTTATGGTTAGGGTAGGGTAAGGTTTCGGGTTAGGGTTTATGGTTAGGTTTAAGGTAAGACTGAGGGTCAGTGTTAGGGTTAGGGTTGGGGTTACGGTAAGGGTTAGGGTTAGGTTTTGGGTTAGGTTTACGGTTAGGGTTAGGGTAAGGGTAAGGGTTAGGCTTAGGGTTAGGTTTAGGGTTGGGGTTAAGGTTAGGGTTAGGGTTAGGGTGAGGGTAAGGGTAAGGGTTAGGGTTAGGGTTAGGGTAAGGTTTAGTGTTAGGGTTAGGGTTAGGGTCATGGTTAGGTTTAGGGTTACGTTTAGGGTTAGGGTTAGGGTAAGGGTATGTGTTAGGGTCAGTGTTAGGGTTAGGGTTAGGGTCAGGGTTGGGGTCAAGGTAAGTGTAAGGGTTAAGGTTACGGTTAGGGTTAGGTTTAGGGTTAGGGTTAGGGTAAGGATTAGGGTTAGGGTGAGGATTAGGGTTAGGGTTAGGGGTAGGGTTAGGTTTAGGGTTGGGGTTAAGGTTAGGGTTAGGGTTAAGGTGAGGGGAAGGTTTAGGGTTAGGTTTAGGGTTAGGTTTAGGATTAGGGTAAGTGTAAGCGTTAGGGTTAGGATTAGGGTTAGGGTTACGGTAAGGGTTAGGGTTAGGTTTTGGGTTAGGTTTACGGTTAGGGTTAGGGTAAGGGTAAGGGTTAGGCTTAGGGTTAGGTTTAGGGTTGGGGTTAAGGTTAGGGTTAGGGTTAGGGTGAGGGTAAGGGTAAGGGTTAGGGTTAGGGTTAGGGTAAGGTTTAGTATTAGGGTTATGGTTAGGGTCATGGTTAGGTTTAGGGTTAAGTTTAGGGTTAGGGTTAGGGTAAGGGTATGTGTTAGGGTCAGTGTTAGGGTTAGGGTTAGGGTCAGGGTTGGGGTCAAGGTAAGTGTAAGGGTTAAGGTTACGGTTAGGGTTAGGTTTAGGGTTAGGGTTAGGGTTAGGGTAAGGATTAGGGTTAGGGTTAGGTTTAGTGTTAGGGTAATGGTAAGGGTTAGGGTTAGGGTTAGGGAAAGGGTTAGGGTTAGGGTTAGGGTTAGGTTACGGGTTAGGGTAAGGGGAAGTGTTAGGATTAGGGTTAGAATAAGGGTGACGATCAGGGTTAGGTTTAGGGGTTAGGGTTAGGGTTAGGGTTAGGGTAAGGGTATGTGTTAGAGTTAGTGTTAGGTTTAGGGGTAGGATAAGGGTTAGGGTTAGGGTAAGGGCAATTGTTAGGGTTAGAGTTAGGGTTAAGTTTAGGGTTAGGGTTAGGGTTAGGGTTAGGGTAAGAGTAACGTTTAGTGTTAGGTTTAGGGTTAAGGTTAAGGTTACGGTTAGAGTTAGGGTTAGGGTAAGGGTTAGAATTAGGGTAAGTGTTAGGGTTAGTGTAGGGTTAGGGTTAGGGTTAGGGTTAGGGTAAGGGTAAGTGTTAGGGTTTGGGTTAGGGTTAGGTTTAGGGTTAGGGTTCGGTTAGGGTAACGGTAATGGTTGGGATTAAGGTTAGGGTTAGGGTTAGGTTTAGGATTAGGGTTGGGGTTAGGGTAAGGGTAAGGGTTAAGGTTAGGATTAGTGTTAGGGTTAGGATAAGGGTTAGTGTTAGGATTAGGGTTAAGGTTAGGGTTAGGTTTAGTTTTAGGGTTAAGGTTAGGGTAAGGGTTAGGGTTAGTTTAGGGTGAGGGTAAGGGTAAGTGTTAGGGTTAGGGTTAGGGTTAGATTAAGGGTAAGTTTTAGGGTTAGGGTTAGGGGTAGGGTTTAAGGTTAGGGTTAGGTTTAGGGTAAGGTTTAGGGTTAGGGTAAAGGAAAGGGTTAGGGTTAGAGTAAGGGTAAGGGTTAGGGATAGGGTTAGGGTTAGGGTTAAGGTTAGGGTTAGGGATAGGGTTAGGGTTAGGGTAAGGGTTAGGGTTACGGTTAGGGTAAGGGTTAGGGTTAGGTTTGGGGTTAGGGTTAGTGTTAGGGTTAGGGTTAGCATACGGGTTAGGGTTAGGGTAAGGGTAAGTGTTAGGGTTAGGATTAGCATTAGAGTTATGGTTAGTGTTAGGGTAAGGCTAAGGTTTAGGATTAGGGTTAGGTTTAGGTTTAGGGTTGGGGTTAAGTTTAGGGTTACTGTTAGGGTAAGGGTAAGGGTTTGGGTTAGAGTTAGGATTAGAGATAGGGTAAAGGTAAGGGTTAGGGTTAGGGTTAGGGTTAAGGTAAGAGTAAGGGTTAGGGTTAGGATTAGGGTTAGGTTTAGAGTAAGGGTTAGGGTTAGGGTTAGGGTATGGGTAAGGTTTAGGGTTAGGGTTAGTGTTATGGTTAGGTTAAGGGTAGGGTTAGGGTTAGGGTTAGGGTTAGGATTAGGGTTAGGTTTAGGGTAAGGGTTAGGTTTAGGGTTAGGGTTAGGGTGGGGTTTAAGGTTAGGGTTAGGGTTAGGGTTAGGTTAAGGGTAGGGTTAGGATTAGGGTTAGGGTTACGGTTAGGTTTAGGGTTACAGTTAGGGTCAGGGTTAGGGTTAGGGTAAGGGTATGTGTTAGGGTTAGTGTTAGGGTTAGGGTTAGGTTTATGGTTAGGGTTAGGGTAAGGGCAATTGTTAGTGTTAGAGTTAGGGTTAAGTTTAGGGTTAGGGTTAGGGTTAGGGTTAGGTTTAGGGTTAGGGTTAGGGTAAGGGTAACGTTTAGTGTTAGGGTTAGGGTTAAGGTTAGGGTTACGGTTAGAGTTAGGGTTAGGGTAAGGGTTAGGGTTAGGGTAAGTGTTAGGGTTAGGGTAGGGTTAGGGTTAGGGTTAGGGTAAGGGTAAGGGTTAGGGTTTGGGTTAGGGTTAGGTTTAGGGTTAGGGTTCGGGTTAGGGTAACGGTAAGTGTTAGGATTAAGTTTATGGTTAGGGTTAGTTTTCGGATTAGGGTTAGGGTTAGGGTAAGGGTAAGGGTTAAGGTTAGGATTAGTGTTGGGGTTAGGGTAAGGGTTAGGGGTAGGATTAGGGTTAGGGTTAGGTTTATGGTTAGGGTTAGGGTTAGGGTTAGGGTTAAGTATTGGGTTAGGGTTAGGGTTAGGGTTAGGTTTATGGTTAGGGTTAGGGTAAGGCTAAGGAATAGGATTAGGGTTAGGGTTAGGATTATTGTTAGGTTTAGGGTTAGGGTTAGATTGAGGTTTAGGGTTCGGGTTAGGGTTAGGGTAAGGGTAAGAGTTAGGGTTAGGGTTAGGGTAAGGGTTAGGGGTAGGGTTAGGGTTAGGTTTAGAATAAGGGTAAGTTTTGGGGTTAGGGTTAGGGTTAGGGGTTAAGGTTAGGGTCAGGGTTAGGGTAAGGTTTAGGGTGAGGGTAAAGGTAAGGGTTAGGGTTATTGTTAGGTGTAGGGTTAGGGTTAGAGTAAGGGTACGGGTTAGGGATAGGGTTAGGGTTAGGGTTAAGTATTGGGTTAGGGTTAGGGTTAGGGTTAGGTTTATGGTTAGGGTTAGGGTAAGGCTAAGGAATAGGGTTAGGGTTAGGGTTAGCGTTAGGGTTAAGGTTATGGTTAGGTTTAGGGTAAGGTTTAGGGTTAGGGTTAGGGTTAGGGTAAGGGTTAGGCTTAGGGTTCGGGTTAGGGTTAGGGTTAGGGTTAAGGTTAGGTTTAGCGTAAAGGTTAGGGTTAGGGTAAGGGTAAGTGTTAGGGTTAGAGTTAGCATTAGAGTTATGGTTAATGTTAGGGTAAGAGTAAGGGTTAGGATTAGGGTTAGGGTTAGGTTTAGGGTTGGGGTTAAGGTTAGGGTTACGGTTAGGGTAAGGGTAAGGGTTAGGGTTAGGGTTAGGGTTAGGGTTAAGGAAAGAGTAAGGGTTAGGGTTAGGATTAGGCTTAGGTTTAGAGTAAGGGTTAAGGTTAGGGTTAGGGTATGGGTAAGGTTTAGGTTTAGGGTTAGTGTTAGGGTTAGGTTAAGGGTAGGGTTAGGGTTAGGGTTAGGGTTAGGATTATTGTAAGGTTTAGGGTAAGGGTTAGGTTTAGGGTTAGGGTTAGATTGAGGTTTAGGGTTAGGGTTAGGGTAATGGTAAGTGTTAGGGTTAGGGTTAGGTTTAGGGTTGGGGTTGAGGTTAGGGTTAGGTTTAGGGTTAGGGTAAGTGTTACGGATAGGGTTAGGTTTAGGGTTATGGTTACAGTTAGGGTAAGGGTAAGGATTAGGGTTAGAGTTAGGGTTAGGGTAAGGGTTAGGGTTAAGGTTAAGGTTAGGGTTAGGGTTAAGTTAAGGGTAAGGGTTAGGGTTAGGTTTAGGATTAGTGTTAGTGTAAGGGTTAGGGTTAGGTTTAGGATTAGGGTTACAGTTTGTGTTAGGGTTAGGTTTAGGGTTAGGGGAAGGGTAAGGGTTAGGGTTAGGTTTAGGGTTAGGGTAAGGATTAGGGTTAGGGTTAGGTTTAGGGTTAATGTTAGGGTTAGGGTTAGGGTAAGGGTATGTGTTAGGGTTAGTGTTAGTGTTAGGGTTAGGGTTAGGATTAGCGTTACTGTATGCGTAAGGGTTAGGGATAGGTTTAGGGTTAAGGTAAGGGTAAGGGTTAGGGTTAGGGTTAGGTTTAGGGGTTAGGGTTAGGGTTAGGGTTAGGGTAAGGGTAAGAGTTAGGGTTAGGGTTAGGGTTAGGGTTAGTGTTAGGTTAAGATTAGGGTTAGAGTAAGGGCAATTGTTAGGGTTAGGGTTAGGGTTAAGGTTAGGGTTAGGGTTAGGGATAGGTTTAGGTGTAGGGATAGGGTTATGGTAAGGGTAAGAGTTTGCATAAGGGTTAGGGTTAAGGTTAGGGTTAGGGTTAGGGTTAGGGTTAGGGTTAGGGTAAGGGTTAGGGTTAGGGTTAGGGTTAGAGTTAGGTTTAGGGTTAGGGTAAGAGTAAGGGTTATGGTTAGGATTAGTGTTAGGTTAAGGGTTAGGGTTAGGTGTTAGGGTTAGGGTTAGGTTTAGGTTAAAGGTTAGGGTTAGGGTTAGGGTTAGGGTTGGGGTAAGGATTCAGGTTAGGGTTAGGGTTAGGGTAAGTGTTAGTGTTAGGGTTAGGGTTAGGGTTTGGGTTAGGGTTTGGTTAAGGGTTAGGGTTAGGGTTAGGGTTAGGCTAAGAGTAAGGGTTAGCGTTAGGGTTAGGGTTAGGGTTAGGGTAAGGGTAAAGGTTAGGGTTAGGGTTAGTTTTAGGATTAGGGTTAGGGTTAGGGTAAGGGTAAGTGTTACGGTTAGCGTTAGGTGTTAGGGTTAGGGTTAGGGTTAGGTTTAGGATTAGGTTTAGGGTTATGGTTAGGGTAAGTGTAACAAATAGGGTTAGGGTTAGGCTCGCGTTAGGTTTAGGGCTTGGGTTAGTGTATGGGTTAGGGTTAGGGTTAGGTTTAGGGTTAGGGTTAGGGTAAGGGTAAAGGTTAGGGTTAAGGTTAGGGTTAGGGTTAGTTTTAGGATTAGGGTTAGGGTTAGGGTAAGGGTAAGAGTTACAGTTAGCATTAGGTGTTAGGGTTAGGGTTAGGGTTAGGTTTAGGATTAGGTTTAGGGTTAGGGTTAGGGTTAGGCTAAGTGTAACAAATAGGGTTAGGGTTAGGCTCGCGTTAGGTTTACGGTTTGGGTTAGGGTAAGGGTTAGGGTTAGGTTTAGGGTTAGGGTTAGGGTAAGGGTAAAGGTTAGGGTTAAGGTTAGGGTTAGGGTTAGTTTTAGGATTAGGGTTAGGGTTAGGGTAAGGGTAAGGTTTAGGTTTAGAATTAGTGTTAGGGTTAGGGTAAGGGTTAGGGTTAGGGTTAGGGTTAAGGTTAGGGTTAGTTTTAGTTTTAGGGTTAGGGTTAAGGTTAGGCTAAGTGTAAGAGTTAGGGTTAGGATTAGGGTTAGGGTTAGGGTAAGAGTTAGGGTTAGGTCTAGATTTAGGGGAAGGGTAAGTGTTAGGGTTAGGGTTAGGTTTAGGGTTAGGATAAGTGTAAGGGTTAGGGTTAGGGTTAGGGTTAGTGTTTAGGGTTAGGGTTAGGGTTAGGTTTAAGCTTAGGGTAAAGGTAAGGGTTACGGTTAGTGTTAGGTTTAGTATTAGGGTTAGGGTAAGGGTAAGGGTTAGAGATAGGGTTAGGGTTAGGGTTAAGTTTAGTGTTAGGGTAAGGGTTACGGTTAGGTTTAGGGTTAGGGTTAGGGTAAGGATTAGGGTTCGGGTTAGGGTTAGAATTAGGGTTAAGGTTAGGGTGAAGGTTAGGGTTAGGGTAAGGGTTATGATTAGGGTTAGGGTAAGGGTTATGGTTAGGGTAAGGGTTAGTGTTAGAGTTAGGCTTTGGCTAAGGTTAAGTGTTAGGGTTAGGGTTAGGGTTAGGGTAAGGGTTAGGGTTAGGTTTAGGTTTAGAGTTGGGGTTAAGGTTAGGGTTAGGGTTAGGGTGAGGGTTAGGGTTAGGGTTAGGGTTAGGGTAAGGGTAAGGGTTAGGGTTAGGGTTACGGTTAGGTTTAGGCTTACGGTTAGGGTTAGGGTTAGGGTTAGGGTAAGGGTAAGGGTTAGGGTTGGGGTTAGGTTTAGGGTTGGGTTTAAGGTTAGTGTTAGGGTTAGGGTGAGGGTAAGGGTAAGTGTTAGGGTTAGGTTTAGGGTTAGGGTAAGTGTAAGGGTTAGGGTTACGATTAGGGTAAGGGTAAGGGTTAGGTTTAGGGTTAGGGTTAGTGTTAAGGTAAGGGTAAGGGTTAGGGTTAGGGTTAGGGTTACGGTTAGGTTTAGGCTTACGGTTAGGGTTAGGGTTAGGGTTAGGGTAAGGGTATGTGTTAGTGTTAGTGTTAGGGTTAGGATTAGGGTTAGGGTAAGGGTAAGGGTTAGGTTTACGTTTAGGTTTAGGTTTAGGGTTAGGTTAAGGGTAAGGTTTAGGGTTAGGGTTAGGGTAAGGGGTAGGGTTAGGGTTAGGGTTAGGGTAAGGGTAAGGGTTAGGGTTAGGTTTACGTGTTAGGTTTAGGGTTAGGGTTGGGTTAGGTTTAGGGTTAGGGTTAGGGTAAGGCTAAGGAATAGGGTTAGCGTTAGGGTTCGCGTTAAGTTTAGGGTTTGGGTTAGGGTAAGGGTAAGGGTTAGAGTTAGGGTTAGGGTTAGGGTTACGGGTTAGGGTTAGGGTTAGCGTTAGGTTAAGGGTAAGGGTAAGGGTTAGAGTTAGTGTTAGGGTAAAGATTAGGGTTAGGGTTAGGGTAAATGTTAGGGTCAGGGTTAGGGTTCGGATTAGGTTTAGGGTTAGGGTTAGATAAAGGGTTAGGGTTAGGGTTAGTTAGGGTTAGGGTTAGGGTTAGGTTTAGGGTTAGGGTTATGGTTATGGTTAGGGTAAGGATAAGGTTTAGGGTTAAGGTTAGGGTGTGGGTTTGAGTTAGGGTTAAGCTTAGAGTTAGCGTTAGGGTAAAGGTAAGGGTTGGGGTTAGGTTTAGGGTTAGGGTTAGGGTATGGGTAAGGGTAAGTGTTAGGGTTAGGTTTAGGATTAGGGTTAGGGTTAGTTTTAGGGTTAGGGTAAGGTAAGTGTTAGGGTTAGGGTTAGGGTTAGTGTCAGGATAAGGCTAAGGGTTAGGGTTAGGGTTAGGGTTAGGGTTCGGGGTTAGGGTTAGGGTTAGGTTTATAATTAGGTTTAGGGTTAGGGTTAGGGTAAGGGTAATGGTTAGGGTTAGGGTTAGGGTTAAGGTTAGGGTTAGGGTTAGGGTTAGGTTTAGGGTTAGAGTTAAGGTAAGGGTATGGGTTAGGATTAGGGTTAGGGTTAAGGGTTAAGTTTAGGGTTAGGGTTAGGGTTAGGTTAAGGGTTAGGTTTAGGGTTAGGGTTAGGGTAAGGGTTAGGGTTAGGGTTAGGGTTACAGTTAGGGTTAGGTTTAAGCTAAGGTTAATGGGTTGGGTTAGTGTTAGGGTTAAGGTTAGGGTTAGGGGTTAGCCTTAGGGTAAGGGTAAGAGTTATGGTTAGGGGTTAAGGTAAGGATAAGGGTTAGGGTTCGTGTTAGTGTGATGGTTAGGGTACGGGTTAGGGTTAGGTTTAGTGTAAGGGTAAGGTTTAGGGTTAGGGTTGGGCTTAGGGTTAGGGTTAGGGTAAGGGTAAGAGTTAAGGTTAGGGTTAGGGTTATGGTTAGGATTAGGGTAAGGGTTAGGGTTAGTGTTAGGGTTAAGGTAAGGGTTAGGGTTATGGTTAGGGTTAGGGTTAGGGTAAGGTTAAGTGTCAGGGTTAGGGTTAGGGTTAGGGTTAGAATAAGGGTAAGGGTTAGGGTTAGGGTTAGGGTTACAGGTTAGGGTTAGCGTTAGGATTAGCGTTAGGTTTAGGGTTAGGGTAAAGGTAAGGGTTAGGGTTAGTGTTAGGGTGTAGTGTTAGGTTTAGGGTTTGGGTTAGGGTACGGTTAAGGGTTAGGGATAGATTTAGGGTTAGGGCTAAGTTTAGGGTTAGGGTTAGGGTTAGGTTTATGTTTGGGGTTAGGGTTAAGGTAAGGGTAAGGGGTTACGGTTAGGGTTAGGGTTAGCGTTAGGGTTAAGTTTAGGGTTAGGGGTTAGGGTAAGGGTTAGGGTTAGGGTTCGGTTTAGGTTTAGAGTTAGGTTAGGGTAAGGGTAAGGGTTAGGTTTAGGGTGAGGGTAAGGGTTAGGATAAGGGTTAGGTTTAGGGGTTAGGGGTTAGGGTTAGGGTTAGGATTAGGGTAATGGTTAGGTTTAGGCTAAGGTTAAGTTTTAGGGTTAGGGTTAGCGTTAGGGTTAGGGTTAGTGTAAGGTTAAGCGTTAGGGTTAGGTTTAGGTTTAGGTTTGGGTTTAAGGTTAAGGTTACGGTTATGGTAAGCGTAAGGGTTAGGGTTAGGGGTAGGGTTTGGGTTAGGGTTAGCGTTATGGTAAGGGTAATTGTTAGGGTTAGTGTTAGGGTTAGGGTTAAGGTAAGAGTAAGTGTTAGGGTTAGGGTTAAGGTTAGGTTTAGGGTAAGGGTTAGGGTTAGGGTTTGGGTCAAGGGTAAGGTTTAGGTTTACGGTTAGGGTAAGGGTTAGGGTTAGGGTTAGGGGTTAGGGTTAGTGTTAGGGTTAGGTTAAGGGTTAGGGTTAGGGTTACTTTTAGGGGTAGGATAAGGGTTAGGGTTAGGATTAGGGTTCGGGTTAGGATAAGGGTTAGGGTTAGGGTTAGGGTTAGGGTTAGGTTTAGGTTTTTGGTTAGGGTAAGGTTAGATTTAGGGTTTGGGTTAGGGTTAGGGAAAGTGTAAGGGTTAGGGTTAGGGTTAGGGTTAGTATTAAGGTTATGGTTAGGGTAAGGGTAAGGGTTAGGATTAGGGATAGGTTTAGGGATCGAATTAGGATTAGAGTTAGGGTTCGATTAAGTGTTAGGGTTAGTGTTAGGGTTATGCTTCAGGTTAGAATTAGGGTTAGGGTAAGGGTAAGGGTTAGGGTTAGGGTGGGGGTTAGGGTTAGGTAAGTGTTAGGGTTAGGTTTTGGGTTAGGGTTAGGGTTAGGGTTAGGGTAAGGATAAGAGTTAGGGTTAGGGTAAGGTTAGGTTTAGGGTTAAGGTTAGGGTTATGGTGAGGGTAAGGGTAAGGGTAAGGGTTATGGTTTGGTTTAGGGTTAGGGATAGGGTAAGGGTAAGGGTTAGAGTTAGGGTTAGGGTTAGGGTTAGGGTTAGGGTAAGGGTTAGGGTTAAGTTTAGGGTTAGGTTTAGGGTTAGGGTTAGGATTAGGATAAGGGTAAGGGGTTAGGGTTAGGATTAGGGCTAGGGTTAGGGTAAGGGTTAGGGTTAGGGCTTCGGTTAGGTTTAGGGTTAGGGTTAGGGTAAGGGTAAGGTTAGGGTTAGG